>HF955202.1:1012974-1032257 GCA_000982615.1 Phytomonas sp. Hart1 | reverse complement strand
CCCCCCCAACCTCCCCGCCCAATGGAGGATTCACGCGATACCATGCTGAGCTTTCTGCAGCAACACAAGCAGCTTATTCGTCAGCGCACCGTCGACCCCTCCGCCCTCAACGCGGCTCCCCCGGCCTCTCGCGTGGACCTCCGTGTCTCGCCCGAGGCGGATGGGAAGCCCTGGGCTTCGCGGCGTCCGCCCTCGGCCAATCCCAACGTCCTCCACGCTGGGGAGAATCTCCAGGCCTTTCTCGAGCACCACTACCGCGTCTTTCACCTCTTTGCCGAGGACAGCAGTCGGCTGGAGCTCGAGCTGACCGCCGACCTCTCCGCGCAGGACCGAAAGGCGCTGCACAGCCTGGCCGAGGCCTGCAATTTGGCCCACCACTCCAACGAGAACCCCACGACGCACCAGCGCAGTTTGACCATCCAGAAGGACGTGCTGTTCTTTAAAAACCGCAATGGCTTCCGCGGGGTCGACCTGGCGGCCCTCGCGCGGCGGATCGGGTCGAAGGACTCTAAATTTGACCTCCGCCGCGTCCGGGCAGGGGACCCCGGCCGGCGCGAGGTCGGGGCGATCGGGGGTTACGATGACGAGACGGCCCTCACGAAAATTATGCGGTTTAAACACTTCACAGATGAGTACCGCCATGCGGTGGAGATGGGGTACTCCCAGGAAGATGCCCTCGCGATGCGGGCGGGGGATGGGGAAGGGGCGCGGCTGGAGGAGCTCCTTCGCCGCCCGGCCCCGGCGGCGGACGAGGCCGAGTTGCTTCCCCCGACCGCAGGGAGACCGCTCCTCGTGGGATCGCCAAACCATCTGGAGAAGGAAGGGCCGCCTGATTTGACAGCCTCGCGATGGGCAAGCGAGGGGGCGAATTCCCCTTCGGCTCGGGAGTGCCCCATCCCCTCTACCACCCACGCGGGGGCTTCAGAAAAGCGCTTTGTCGAACACTGCCGTGGGTGTGGTTCACAGGGGGAGGTCGACTACCCGATCGAAGGCTGGAGCTGCCAGAAGTATTGCTCGTGTTGTGCGCGGCATACGATATGGTGTTTAACCGAGCAGGCCGACTGCCCACGCCGGGGCGAGTTCACCTCCCCCAAAAGGCGCCGTCCGGACGACCTGGAAAGGGGTGAGGTGCTTTCCGATGATGGGTTCAAGGTCAAGAAACAGCCGCGCGTAGTAAAGGAGTCGATCGAGAGAGAGTCTGACGAATCAGAAGAGGAGGAAAACCACGTTGAGGAGATTGATCTCGAGGAAGAGGACCCTATTACGGTCGAAGATGTGGTCGATATGGCTTGCACCAATGACTTTGCAGCGGCGGATACGAATTGGCTGAGACACTTTGCCTCTGTGAATGCTTCCCATCTAGCTGAGTGCGTCTTTTTTTGCATTAAATACGAGGATATGTTAGATATCTACGCAAGATTTGAGCGCACCATTCAGAAGGAGGCGAAGAAGCGTCATAGGGATAATTTATCCATCGCCAGAGGGGGAAGCAACTCCTGCGCCGACGTAGGGGTGCCATCTGATGCGGTAGGCTGCGTTTATGTGGTGATTCGTGAAGACCTGTTGAAAAACCTTAAAACCACCGATCTCATACAGAAAATGTGCGCCGCATCTTTCTCTTTTCCACCAAATCCAACACCTTCTTCCGTGGGCAACATGCCTAGCAACCCAAAAGATTCTGCCGAGGCTATTCTTCAGCATATCGGTTTGGCATTTTTAAATGCATCGGTCTACGGTTCGACAACGACTGCGGTCTGTCAGCTACGGCCGTGTGTTCCTTCGGTATGGTCTAATATTATATCACCATTTCTTTATTTAAATAAGGAGGTAATGCTTAGTATGCAGCAAGATCATGGAAAGGCTTGTTTTTACCTTGCGAGTAGCTTGGAAGATGCTGTGCGGTTTGTTGTTAAGGAGGAGTAAAGTGGCCCCTAGAGGACAGAAGGTGGGTAAAAATTGAAGAACACTGAACAGGGCTACGTATGTACTCCTTTTTACCTATTTTTTCACAGTTAATGTTACTGTATGAACTTAAATATTCTAAACGGTAATGCACTCATTTTTTTTCAAAATTATATTCTACTTCTGTATTGGTGTATTTAATCGACTTTTTCCTTTACATTTGACTTTTTCTTTTAGTCTTTTTTTAAATACTAAGAAGCCTTTATTCATCTTTTGCTTCCGATTACTTCCATCGTATTCAAATAGATCCAGAATTCATAAAGTCAAGAGTCGGTCATCGCTAAGCGTTGTCTAACCTTCTACTTCACATTCGTGCTTTTTACTATCAATATTTCCAGATTTCCATTGGTACATTTTAACAGAATCCCCCCAAATAAGGTTCATACAGCCATGGAAAAAGGCTGTTTGCGATTTATGCGATACTTCGCCCATCGTATGGTGAGCTGCCACAGCTTGACCGCACACACAGATTACATGTGCTTTACCTTTTACTATAATAGTTCTGGGAGAAGTAGTAGCGTAAGCGCGACAATGGAGGCCGCAGCCTCCACTCCTTCAGCCTCTTCATTGCCTTTCACAAAAGAAAAGACGTGTAAACCAAAAAAAACAAAGCCGCGTCCACGACCTTTGTGGTAAATGGAAAAGGCGCAACGAAATTATCGGCTAACGCACCTCAAGAAAAGGCCCCTTCGCAAACACACCAGGCCAAGGAGCCTCACCCGCCGCGGCGTTCTGCCTGTAAGGGGAGTGATGATGCATATGAGGGGGAGATAAATGGAGACGGTACTATAACCGGAAACGTGGAAAATGCAATTGAGATGGATTCTCAGGGTCATAAAGCCTCGATAGACAGGCAGGATGACCGAAAGGATCTGAACGAGGGCCATGAGGATTCTACGGGAAAGGAGAACACCTCAAAGAAGGAATCGGTAGTTGAAGGACAGGCCTCAACGAAGAATCGATCCGTCTCAGCGCGCGATAATCTTCTCAAAGACTCTATCGATAACAAAATCACCGATGCTATTTTTAACCACATATGTCTCGAGCTGACTTCTTCAACAGCTAGTTTGGACACGACAGACACTGAATTTCAAGATGACTTTTTAAACTTCATTGAAGAAGCAACCGCTGGTGTGAGCTCACCGCTTAAAGCAATCGGTGGTACTCAAGAACCAAACATCATTAAGAAGATGCCGCTAGTGAAAACGGATTTGACACCTCCAGAGACTACGGCATTGGCAGAGAGCACCCATACAACCCCTTCCTACCCTTTACACTCGATCAACGCCGTCTATGATAAGTGTCTTAAAGAGATGATTATTAATCCCTTTTCTGGGAAAATGATTCCCTTAAGCTCCAAAATCGCTACTGAACTCTTTAAAATCGGTTTCCGGCAGCACCCCAGTAACCTACTTCAGCTCGAATGGAGCCCAAATATCTTTGTTAGCCAATGCTATAAAACCGCGAAGCGGCTGAAGATTAATATCTGCGAAACGGCTTCCAAGAATCCGACGAGGCATCACGTTGGCGTTGCCGATCCAACCACGATGGATTCTTTTCGCCAGGAGCTCCCGTTCGGTGCAATCCCAGAGAAGGAAGGGGTTCTTCCTGGGGAGGACCCCGAATGCAAGCCCCACATGCCCCGCATAATGGATCAGATCCTCACTTCGATGCTCAAAAGCTTTGAGAACACGTCCATTGGTTGGCGGATGGATCTCTCGCGGCTCATGCGCCGTCCAGATGTCCTCACCGCCGTTGGCGAGGAACTCCATCGTCGATACCGGGATCTAGTGGCCTCCTACATGCCGCCCAAACTCGACGCGAGCCCGGATCCCAACGTGGTGGAACTCAAACTCACGCCGGACCAGACCAACACCCTTCATCTCGCCCTGCGTGGGTATCATCTTTACATCGGCGGAAGCGCGGGGACGGGGAAGACGATGCTTTTGAAAGCGATTTTCCACCGAATGCGCGAGTTTGGGCTGCGTGTGGCCATGACCGCCTCGACTGGCGTCGCGGCCGTTCAGCTCGGGGGCTGCACTTTTCACCACGCCTTTAATGTTCCCATCGTCTCCAACAATGTCGTGGAGGGGATCCATTCGTGGGATATGAACGCCCTACGCGCGGTGGATGTCGTGATTATCGACGAAGTCTCGCTCTTGGAGGCGCGGATGTTCGACACCTTCGATATGGAGGCGCGTATCGCCCGCATGAGCTCGGAGCCTTTCGGGGGAATGCAAGTTATTGTTTGCGGCGACTTCCTACAGCTCTCCAACGACAACCTCTACGACGCATTCCCGATCTACATGAGTGAGACATTTAAGTATTTAATACAGCTGAAATTAGTCACGCCGATGCGCCATAGCGTGGGCGATCCGCTGCTCGCGCTGTTAAACCAACTTCGGCATGGAATTTTCCACAAGGAAAGCTTCGAAGCCTTAGATCGACCGATTCCACCGGATGCGGGGGAGGTCACCTATATTTTTCCTCGACGCCAGTACGCCAATAAGCTTAACGAGGAGAAGTTAAACGAGCTCACCACGACCGAAATGTCCTTCATCCCCCAACGTGGACCACTTCACCTGATCGGGCAGTTCACGCCCTCTGTATTGATCGGATTCATCCCTAGAAACTCCTCCTCCTTTACGCTGCCGTCGAGGGAGGAGGTCGTGAAAATCCTTCAGGAAGAAATCACCAATGCCTTTTCAACAATTGGGCCTTTATGTGAACATCACTGCGTGGTGATGCCGGGCCGGACGACCAATCCTTCCATCTTGGTCCGCTGGCGCTGCTCTGGGGGGGGTGATTTTATGTCCAACGACGGGACGAAATCCTCGGTAAAACCCCAAGGCTGGGCGGGTCGTTTAAAAGAAAACATCTTTGACGTGCAGCTGAAAGAACGATGGGGGTCCATTGCCCAAAAACTCGCGGAACGTGTGGAGGGGAAAGTTCTCCAAATCTTTAAAGAGGAGCCGACATCGCTCGTCCCGTTGAGCGTCTCCATGACGCTCGCGGACATGACGGAAAGGACGATCGCCGATACGCTGAGCCCGCTGCGTTTAAAACTCGGCTGCCGCGTGATGATCAATCGCAACCTTTCCCAAACGGTCTCCAACGGCAGCGTTGGCGTTGTGGAGGCTTTTATGCTGCCGGATATTTCGCTTTTTCCTCATCGAACGGACGTTGCCGCGTGCGGTTATTACCGACGATTGCTCAATCTGAATTTTTTTGAGAAGCTGCCGGTTGTGCGGCTTTTGAATGGCGAGATCGTTCAGATTCCTCCGATCAACACCATTCTTGGTGGGACCCCTGCGAGTTTTTACTACGGTCATGAGGCCTTTGCGTTGCCATTGCAGCTGGGATACGGGTTTACGGTTCATAAAGTGCAGGGCTTAACCCTCCAAGGCACCGTTGTGCTGGACTGTAAGTCTTTCTTTGACTGCCCGCATTTGATTTATGTGGCTTGCTCACGTGTACGAAATATTAATCAACTTATTGTGCGCAATATTAATGAAGATATGGTGATTGTGAAGCGTAAGGCGTTGCAGTTTTCCGAAGGTTTGAGTTCAGCCGACGACGCAAGGGTACTGGTGGTCCCGCCGCACATCCCACGTGCGGTGTGGACGCAGCAGATAAAGCCTCAGATTTTATATATATCCAATTAAAACAGAAAGGACGTGACCCTCCTTCCCTCCTAATAGATATATACACACACACGCACACTTCCAAAAATAATCTTAAAAAATACATCACATTATTAATCAGATTTCTATTGTTCTCTTCTTATATTATGGATAACGTGTATAAGTGTTTATTTAATTTTATCTTTACACTCATTTGTATTATTTAGAAGGAACATGTGTTGCAAATATAATTTTCCCACCAAATAAATCTAAATATTATGTTATTTCTATTTGTTTTAACCTTTTTTCTCAATCCCAGTTTACAGACGCTTTTATTCAACAGTTAAATTATCGTCTGTTGTTTGAAGAATTATAAAATTGGAGGAGTAATCTGCTATATTTTATTTACTTAGCTACAATTGTTTCTGCTTTGTTTCGGATTCTTGGTTTAATTGTTCGCTAGGTTCCGTTTCTCTTTATTTTGCTTTCGTTGTTTAAACAAAACATCCATGTAACCTCAACAAAAAAAATGATGAGTCTGCCACGATGTAATATAGGTTTCAAACACTTTTATCACTTCCCCCACCCATTATTTAGCAAGTCTTTTATTCGAATGTGGAAGTTTTTTCTTTCCCTTTAAAGTCATATTGTAAGAGTCAAATGAGAAGGTTACTTAGCCTCAAAGGTTTTATTCTTTCGATCTTATTTTTTTAGTGATGGGGTCTGATTTACCGCATTTTGGAACTAGTCAGCACCAAGGATCTGGTTATAATCCTTCATCCCTTTACTTTTTCTGCTATTAAAATCATTGCATTAGTTGTTCTTTCAAGCTTATTCTTACTATATGTGGCTTGGAAGATGCTACTGTAATAGATTGTATTTAGCATTTTATTTTCCAAACACACAAATTTAGTTGTTATCTCAACTGACGTTATATCAACATTTTTCTTCTTCTTTTGGCGCTGCGATGCTCGCAAATGACCTACTCATCACCGCTTTTCTACCTCAAATATCTCCAAAGTTTTTACAACTGATGTCTTTAAACTTGTTAATGTGTTAATGATAGTTTTTCAGAACACAGGGGGGGAGGGGGGGGTTCTGCACCTACGCCTTTTACACTTGCCACATTCTGCTTTACTTTACCACAGAAGCACCATTTCACTAAAGGCGTGATATTGTAAATTGTTGCATTCGCTCCAGTCAGGGTTGATTTAAAGTTATGAAATCTATCCATAAAACCTCTTGATAACTTCCTGCTCAGTTTAAATTTAATGCTTTCATTCTAAAGATGAGTAATAGCGTATTTCAATGACCTTTTAAAGAAAAAAAAAGTACGCTAAGCGGTGTTTAGACAACCTTAATTCGGTTTAAGGTGACCTTAATTTCTTTTGGGGTTGGAATACCTCATTGTAACAGAATTTGAAATACCTTTTTTCTATGATAATTCACTATTTTTCTTTTTATCTCCTTTTGTTTGAATGAAAGATATTACCAAGTACTCATCATGGGTAAGATCCGGACCAAGACGGTGAAGCGCGCGTCTCGCCAGGTGGTGGAGAAGTACTTCGCGAAGCTGAACCGCGACTTCTACCAGAACAAGTGCGTTGTGATGGATGTCACCATTGCGCGTTCGAAGAAGTTAAAGAACAAGATCGCGGGCTACGCCACGCACATCATGAAGCGTCTGGCCCGTGGTCCCGTACGCGGGATTTCGCTCAAACTCCAGGAGGAGGAGCGCGAGCGCCGGATGGACTACGTGCCGTTAGTCTCAGCCGTGGATCAGGCAATCCGGGATGGCATCAAGGTGGACAAGAACACCTGGATGATGCTCCAGCGCATGGAGGTGGGCGTGCCGCGCTACGTCTCACAGAACAACACGGTTGCCACCCGCCAGGTTCGCCAAAAGCGTAAGTAAAAAGCCGATGATGAAAGTTATGCCGACGTAATTATTTGCTTTTATTATGTTCTCATTCTAGATTATTATTAATATTCTTTTTTTACATTTATTTTTGCTCCTTTATAGCTTGCGATAGAGCGGAGGTGGAGTTTTTTCTCAAAGAATGTGATTTCTATACTCAACCTAATTTTCCTATTCCTTTTCGTTAAAACTTTTTAAATTGATAAGTCATAGTTCAGATAATATCAATCAAGATAACGTGTAATAGTTTCTTGTTATTTTCACCTTTTTAATGTCAAATTTAACCGAGGACGACGTTCTAGGATATCTTTCACACTCTCGTGCCTTTCCGTATCTTCCCTTTGCGAAACACGTTCCAAAGGCTGGTTGCTCTACCGCACATACACAGTATTTTGCCAACAACAATTCTCCTTTATCAACACTTCTTACTTCATCATCGGTGAAGATTTTAGCGCTTTTATGCTCTACGACAAAACAGCCGGCTCACCAACCTTCCACATCGACAGTGAGTTTAGTGCGGGGCTCTTTGGACACCACTAAAGAGCCCTCTGTGGGTATAGATAAAGCAGAGAATAATGAAGACGATCCACCTCACAAACGTAGGCGGCTGTCAAATGACGCCAAGAATGGGGGGAATTCTGTAAAAAATATGTCATCGACTTCAATGGAAGGTGAAAAAGTACCTCTAAAGCGAAGTGATAGCCCCACTGGAAGTGGTAATACACAAGAAGTGAAGAGCGGTCATGAGGGTGGGCCGGACTCTGCGATGCGCCGTATTTATGTCCGTGTGCAGTACGACAAGGCGCTTATAGAAACCTTACCATTGGAGATTATGCGAGAAAGACACCCTCAGATATTGATAGATTACTTATTATCCTGTTCGGTGTGGTCTTAATTGTTTTTATTAATTGGTATGTGTGTATTGATGCATTAGTGGGCTGGGAATATCCGATCAATTTTTTGATTTGTAGCCGATCTCAAAATCCTTGATAATTCCATCTTCTTCCTGTATGTATCCCTCAAACTATGGTAATCGTGCATTCCTTCTTTTCCCGAAAATCCAACCCTTTCTTTTTGAGAAAAGCATTCTTGTGTAGCTCAACCTCCCTCCCCCCCAAGTATACATCTCTTTATTATTGTTATTAGTTAGGAGGTCTGTAACAAGTCTTGGGCTTCTTTTTTCACACACCCATTTTCCTGTGCGTGTCCGTGTGTGGGGAGTTATTCCATTCCAAGCACCCTTCCCTTTGGCCAGACGATGTCCGTTGGGGAGGAGGATGCGCAGGCCGCGAAGAAACACCGCTGGGAGGGGCTGGGGGGAAGCGGCGGCGGCGGCGCCTCGACAACGCGGACGCGGTGGAGCGCGATGACGCCCCGCCAGTACGGCTCTGAGACGCCGCGGGTGCTGACCGCGCTGACCGCGGAGCAGTCGACTTGGCGTGGGATGGCGACGCCGACGGCCACGCAATACGCGGGCGATACTGTTCCAACCCCCCGCTTTGGCGGCGGCAGCACCCCGCTGATGATGGCCACCCCCACGGCGACGGCAGGGGGAGGGGACGGCGGCGGAACGCCGTCGATGATGCGGATGGCGACGGGGGGCGGTGCTGGCGGGGTCACCCCCGCCTTTATCGGCGGTGCCACGCCGTTCATGGCAGGAGGGGTCACCCCTTCCGCCGGCGTCGCCTTCGCGCAGACGCCGAATTACCAGTTTGAGGGCACCACACCTAAACAGTCACATTTCGCGACGGCGGATAGTCAGGCGGCCTCCACCGCCGCGATCGAGTTGCGCGCTAAAAAGCTCGAGCGTGAGTGGCGTCAAAAGAACAGGCGCCTTACCGCAGAATATCTGGATAACATGTTGCCGACAGAATACTTTTCCGTCGTTCCCATTCCAGCCGATTACAACCCTCCCCCGCCAGAGGAACCCAATTTCTATATTATGGCAAGAGAAGCGATGAATGCGGATATGTTAGCGTCAGGACTTGCTGGAAATTTGCATGGAGAAGTTCCCAACGGAGACGGTATAGGCGTCGCTTCGACCGACCCGTTGGCGGTTTACGATATTCCAGAAAACCTCGGTGAGGGAATGCCAAGTATGCGCCCGGAGGATGCAGCGGTTTTTGTAGAGCTCCTCAAGTATCATAACGTTGATACCATTCCCGATGACGACCTCCCTTCTTATCTCTTGATGAAAAACCTGTTTAAGATTATGAACGGCGACACTGGCCAGCGTCGCAGTGGAACAAACTTTCTTCTTGAAAAGTCCCGTTTTCTCGGGATCAACTTCATTCTCCAGCGGATGTTCACGATTTGGAGTGCGAACATTATGGGGTTGAGGGAAACTCATAATTTTATTGACTTTATTAAGGCTCTTATTTCCCATCTCGGCACCGGGGTGCGGGGCTCCACGAAAGAGGTGATTCACCTCATGGAGCCGCTGCTCTCCGCGCAGGAACCCACCACGCGAGAGGATGGTCGGCAGGTTTTGCTGCTTCTTACGCGCGTCGTAGGGTATAAAGCGATATTTCATGCGATTAAAGTGGATTTTGCGCATGAGGAAAGCATCGTACGGCGACACACGGCGAATGTGGCGGCGTTAGTGGGGTTTGCGGTCGGTGTGGAGGAGCTTCTCCCGGCGCTGCGCGATTTATCATACGCGCCAACGGCGCTCGCGCGACAGACTGTGGCCCGCGTGCTTTCGGAGCTTGCCGGGCTCGTCGGGCATGGGATGATGCCCTCCCTTCCTGAAGTCGTCGCCATTCTCGAGCGGCTTATACGCGATGAAAAGCGTGTGCGGAACGACGCGGCGTTAGCGGTGGCGAGCGTGGCCGAGGCGGTGGCACCGTATGGCATTCAAGACCTCGCGCCCGTTGTCGAAGTGATTACGGAGGTTTGTCGAAAAGGCATAGGAATCTCAACCGCGCCGTATTTAAAAGCCTTCGGCTCGTTGGTGCCCTTGATGGCGCCGTACGACGCCGAGGCGCGGACCTCCGCGATGATGCCAACGCTTGTGAACCAATTTAACACCCCAGAGGCGGAGTATCGTCGAGTGCTCCTGCAAGTCGTGCGGAATTGTGTTTCCGCGGATGGTGTCACCGCCGCGTTCATACGCGAGGTGATTTTGGAGCCTTTCTTTGAGGGATTTTGGCAGATTCGTCAAGTCGCTGCCGATCGCAAGACCTCCACCATTCTCATCGAGACAACTGTGCAGTTCGCGAAGAAGCTCGGTAGCGTGGATATCCTGCTAAAACTCGTACGGGATATGAAAGATGAGAACGAGCACTACCAACGCATGGTGATTACTGCCGTGCGGTGCGTAATCGAGGCCGCAGGTACGGCAGCCGCAGAGGATTCCTTAGTAGCCTTTTTGTTGGATGGTGCGATCGCCGCAGTCCGGCAAGATGAGATCGGCACGAATCGCGTCTTCTCCGCGGGGTTGACGTCAATTTGCAATTCCCTTGGCTCGCGGCTGCGCCCGTATTTGAAGCAGATTTTTGATTTAATTAATCGTCGCCGGGAGAGCCGAGAGGCGGCGGTGCGTGCGCAGGCCGCGGGGCTTATCGCGAGCATTGCGCATACTGTAGTGCTCGCGGAAGGCACCATTTTCTTGCAAGATGTCGGCCGCAGTTTGTATGAACGTTTAGAAGATGACAACGCGCTTGCCTTGAGCGCGAATTTGCGCGCAACCCGTGCTCTTTTACAGGAGCTCGGCTCACGAAGCTACAAGCCCTCCGTCCGTGAGCTCCTGAAGAAGCTGACCTTTGTGATAAAGAACCGTTATAATATTGTTCAGCAGAGCGCCATCGCGCTCATTGAGGATATTGCCACGCACCACGAAGACGACGTCGAGGCGATTCATCTCTACGAATTGGCGACTAAAGGGTTGTTTGAGCTGCTTGACGCTGAGCGTCGGGAAACACGGCGGGCGTGTACGCGAACTTTTGGGGTTATCGCCCGCGTTATTCGTCCTTTCGCGATTATCCTCGAGCTTGTGGATCAGCTTAGTCAAGATAAGCGGAAGATTCGTGTTTGTACGGCGGTAGCGTTGGCGTCGATTGCGAAGGAATGCGGTCCATTTACCGTCATTCCGTATCTCCTTAACGAATATAAGCTAAGTGAGGGAAAGCAGGTCGCTGTTATCGTTCAGCATGCCATTTTAAAGACTATTCGCTATATCTTTCAGAGCATCGGCCCTGTCGGCCGGGATTACGTACATACCTTGATTCCGCTCTTTGAGCGCTCTCTGACGGAAACCAGCATTCAAATGCGGCGTATGGCTGTAGAAGCCTGTCAGGCCGTTATTTTATCCGTTGCCGGACAGAACGATTTCGAGGACGTTGCGATCCATTTACTTAATTTCATCCACCCTAACATCGTGGAGTTGCTTTCCAAGAACGAAACGCACATATCGGATGAACGGCTGAAGATGGTAACTGCTGTAGTAAGTTATTACGAGGCCTCAAGGCTCGTGCTCGGTAGTGGAAGACTATTGCACTACTTATTGCAGGGTCTCTTTCATCCAGCGAAGAAGGTGCGTGATATTTACCGCCGTACGTATAATATGATTTACATCAGCAGCCCTGAAGGGCTGGTACCGTACTATCCGCGTGTGGCTAATGATGAAAAGCACACTTTTGAGCGGCATGAGCTAGAAGTTCTTGTATAGAAATTTGAAAAAAATCAAAGTGGGGTAACGAAAAGCTTTTTTTACACAAAAGGTAGATTTCATCATTTAACTAGATGTGTATTTTTCTCATTTTTTAACGAGGGTCGAATATGGGGTTAAAGGAGGCGGCTTGCATTGACGCATGCACTCACATCTTAACCTGTACAGTAGGGAAGAATGATGCTGTGAACGTAAGTATTAACATGCACATATATACACCAATCGAGCAGAAGAAGATGATTCTAACTAAAAATTCTATGCGATTTCCAGATAAATTTAATAGGCGCTGATCTGCTCTCCCTTTTCCAGCGTTTTGGTGTTTTCTGTAATGTTTCCAATAAAATGTTGGGGCTTCTTTTGGTGTTGAGCTTTTTGCGTGATTCTACATTAATCATTGCTCTAAAAGTTTAGTTCAAGTGGTAGCTTTATGTTCTCGCTTCATTACGCTATTTTTTTTTGTCCTTTTATCGGCGTCTTTTTCTTTCTAGCATGGATCAAGCTCTTAAAGAACGGTTGGTGCATACAAATAAAATCGTAGAGGCGGTGCACTCCTCTTTTCCTTCACTTCAAAGTTATTTAGAAATTATACAATATAAATAAAAATATACAATTCCTAGTATCGAATTATTGGATAGGGTAGAGCAAAAGCACTTCTCCTTCTACCCTCTTACGGAAATAAGGCGACAATATAGAATGAATATAGTTAACGATATAATAGATACCTCTACAGCATCCAAGAGGCGAAGAACGCTTGGTGATGTGACCCTGCCAAGCAGTTTTAATCTTACCACTTTCGCACACACACGCTCTTTGCGAGCTTGTCAACTAGATCTCACTTCTCTTATTATCGGTCCTGAGTCCTCGCTCAGTTCGATAGTTCAGGACATTGCAACGCTGGATGCTTCACACAATCAGATTAGTTCTCTGCAGGGAATCGAATCCTTTATCGCGCTCGAAGTGCTTAACCTCAGCCATAACTCGATCCATGTAATTGATTCTCATTCTGCTTCTCTTTTGCGTTGTCTTGTGCGGTTAAAAGACGTTGATTTATCGCATAATCGAATTATGCTGATTGACCTAAACGTTTCTCCTAATGACAAGCCAAAACGGACTCTGACGAACAACGATCTTGCGATGGGTACGTTCAAAATCACCACGCTTAACCTCTCACACAACAACCTTATTGATCTACCGGACCTGCGCGATATGCTCAACCTCCAGGTGTTGAACCTCAGTCATAACAGCATTGAGGACCTGAGCGGCATTGACGGGAAGCTGCCCTTACTCACCCTGCACACCCTCGCCCTCTCGCACAATCGCCTGTTGAGTGTAAGTGATCTGCTTGGGCTCTCCGCCCTGGCCTCCCGGCTTCGCCATCTCGAGCTGGCTGGGAATCCCTTTCAGATGATGGTGAAGCCAGATGAGCCCGGGGCCCTCGCGCTCTTCCCCTGGTGGCGTCCCTTCACGCTGTGGCTGCTGCCCTTCACCACCCACCTCGACGGGGCCCTTTACGCGCGTTGGGAGCAGAAGGCCGCCCTCGGGCTCTTTCGCGAGCGCGGGGTCCTCTCGAAGCCCCTGTTGCGGCTGATGAACCCGGGCTTCCAGCGGGAGCTCCTGGGCTATCTCTGGGAGCACGCCAAGGGCTATTTCCCCCTCTTACAAGGGGGAGGCGGGGGCACAATCGCAACCACCTCCGCACGAGGGAGTGCGAGAACGGGAAGGACCAAGCGTTCGCTGATCGCCGACTCCGTCGTCCCGCGGCAGAGTTCCGAGGGGGCGTTTCGGGCGAACGGCGCCGCGCCGCTTACCGAGATCGTGCGTGCCATCCAACATAAGCTGCGCACACTTTCGGAGGTGGTGGAGGTTCTATGGCGGCACGACATCGCGCGGCGAAATCACGCGGCAAGGACAATTCAGCGCCATCTTCGCCGCGTGCTTGTCTGGCGGCATTTATCGGATGAGGAACGCGAGCGCCTCCAGGTAATCCGCGAGCGAATGGCACGGGTGAAATGGCGTTCCTATCGAGCACCAACGTTGCGCAACCTTCATAGTCCAAACCATCCTCAGGGGATGACTTCATCCGGAGGGATCCCCTGTATGTCTCGTTCTTCCACAGCGTCTCTTCATCAGAATACAGCGGTTTTAAACCTCACTTCCAAAGAAGGGGATAACGGGGATAATGCGCATTCGAGGAACTACGTAGCTGGAATTAGCGAAGTATTGGATACCATGCGCACTCTGCAGGCTATGATGATGCCGATGTGGGGCGACTTCGATGAGCTCCGCGCGATGGCTGCCCGTGAGCAGCGCCGTGCGGCAATCACCATTCAACGCATTTTCCGCGGTTATCGCGCGCGTAAATCATGGCGGGAATTAAAAATTGGGTACGATACTTTTGTGGACTCGATCACGCCTTATATTCTCCTTTTACAGCGTTGCGGGCGGGGTTCTTTAGGGCGTGCTAAATTTGCGGAGAAGAATAGCTATCGTCAAGAGGTAAGAGCTCTTTCCCGGGAGGTCCTGGAGCTCCGTCAAGAATTGAGTGAGATGCGTATGATTGTGGAGAGCTTAGCACGTCAGCAGCGCCTTAGCAAGTACGAGGATCCTGAAAAAGCAATGGATGAGATTATCGGGCAATACGCACGCAAAGAGTGAAGCAATAAAAAAGGAGCGATAGGGTTTCCAGGTGGAATACCTGCCATTACATATTCTGTTTTCGAAGAGTTTCTTTGTTCTTTAAAGAAAGCCTTCTTACTTTTAGATATTATCATTTTTGATTCATTTTCAATATTCCGTTGAAGTTTGGATCAACCTGTTGCTCTTCTTTGATGTTAAGGAGTTTTACTTAATTCATTAGAAGTTGCTTTGGTGGTCGTTATCTTACACCCTTATTTATTGATTTATTTACTTTTCAAAAAATAATAAATATGAAGCTTGCGTTTTCATAAATAGTTCTTGATCCTGTAACGAAAAGAGTTTATTAGCGCGTTTGGATAACGCTCTACCTCGGCGTTGTGACTTCAAAAGATACACCAAGATATGACCATAGTAATACTCTTTTTTTCTCCCTTTATAGACATCCAATCATACTATTCTAAGAAATGAGAGAGATGAAGTTATGACCATAAATGCATGGTAAAATATTTCTCCCAAAAGGAGTGGAAAGAGTGGATTATTCCGTATTAGTGGAAGGAAGGAAGAAGCTTTCCACAAGGGGGGTCTACAGTCTCGTTTATTAGAAATATTCTCGTTAAATATGTGTGCGCATTATTTCAGGTTATGTTTGTCATACTTCCACAGCAAAAAAATCTTTCTATTAACATGGCACTTTATTTAATGATTTTGGGTACCGTCTTCAAACAAGAAATTCGTGGTTGAGCAGCATCCATTTTTTCTTTACATTGTTCTGATATAGCCTAGTTTTCTGTTGTTGAGGACTTATATATATATATATATACATATATATATTCTTAATGCTTCCCAGGTCAAGGTCTTCTTGTTATCAATGATGCGTTCCTGCAGCTACGAATGAAAAAATGTCGCATCTCATAAATTTAACCGCGTCATAACTTACATTATATCCTCTCATTCTCTTTGTTTGATTTTCCCTTCCATTTTCGGGGTTTCCATAACCACAGGAAATAAATACAGGGAAAATAAACCATAAATCTTTGGTAAGATCTGAGGTAGTCAAAATTGCCGATACAATTTATTCATAAAAAGAAGAGATAAAAAAGGTACATAAAGGGAAACAGAACCCATATATATCTATATATGGATATCCCAATATGGTATCTTTAATTTCGCACAGCCCGAAACCTGTGGCGACAAATTTTTACGAAAACAGCTTTAAACAGCTGAGTGATATTCAGCAAAAGCAAGTTGGCTTGATCGTAGGTGCGAGCGTAGCGGATGCTGCTGCTCGAGCGTTAGAGGGCTTTAGCGCCGATGAAATCCTCGCTTTGGAAAATCGGGATGAAAGTGACTCTATTTCAAGTGTTAGTAAATCCAATCTTTACGAGGAATCTTCTGTGGTGTTTTCAGACATTCAAGAAGAGAATTTCCGCGGTGACCTCGCGCTGAGCGAGGAGGGTTTGCTCGAACTTCGCCAGCAGCGTGGGCGTAATCCTCTTTTCGACCATTCCTTTAGCTATATGCTATTTTTCGCACTACTGCGTACGATGAGTGCGGCAAGGGGAGAGTTTCCTGTTTCCTTTGTGGAACCGCTATGGATCAAAGCCTCCCATCGTGTGCACCCGACGCTCGTTTTCGCTCAACACCACGGCTCTTTTCTGCACACGCTCTGCACGCTATTATCCATTCCCACGATCTACCCGTACGCCAGCGATGAAGCGCTGCGGGCATATGTGGACCCTTTTATCGATTCTCTCACCACCCCGCCTCCTTCTTATTCCTCTGATTTGGAGGGAAATGTGGACGATTTTGACGAGCTTGCGCATGCCGAGCGGGAAGCCGTTCGCAATTTCACGAAAAGTGCTCTCGGGGTGGTGCTTCGTGTCCTGCAAAGCATCCCCGATCCCGAGCGGAATGCCGCTTTTATGGCGATTCCAGGAACAGCTGATATCTTCACCCCAACGAACGCAGTCTTTTGCCCTCCACTTGGAAAGGATTCTTTAAATACTGGAAGTGATGGAACGAATAATATAAATACTCATAATATTAGTTTGGATAAGTTTAGACGCTGGAAAGAGCTCCGTCAGGAGCGTTTGGATCTTTACCGTGCCAGAGCCTCACTCCCTACGGCGTCCTTTGCAGAAGAGAAGGAAGTGTGCATATTTCCTGCACGACCTACTCTGTACGATGCAGGAATTGTACGGGAGGCGTTTACGATTGCTCGGATGTCGAGAAGCTTTATGGAGGGCGTGGTGCGGGCAGTGCAGGCGGGTGGAGAGCAAACCAGCAGAAGAAAAGATGGAGGAGGGAGTGGAAGTGTGATTTGCCACCGGACGATGCTAGTAGGGGCTTTGCTAGGCGGGAGGTTCGGCATTCGGCGGATCCCGACGTCGTGGATCAATGCCACGATTGATTATAAACCGCTCATCACGATGGCTATCGAGGTCGCGCAGTGGGCATGGAATCCACCCCATCACTAATACAAGCAATAGGAGAACGGGAGACTCATAAAAGAGTAACTCTTACAGAATGTTTGGCCTTTCCTGAGCCTTTTTCTGTTGTAAGAGACTGTGAAGAGGGGTTCCCCGGTGCTCCGATTGACTCTAAAGACTGTGGATGACTGCGTTGGCATGTGTGTTTCCTTCCGAGATAGAGAGGGCAGGGTGGAAAAAAGGAATGTTCTTGGAATATCCGATTTTTATATCATTTCCCTGAATTAAATTCTCTAGATGCTTGGA
The DNA here is from genome assembly GCA_000982615.1 of Phytomonas sp. Hart1. NCBI lineage: Eukaryota > Euglenozoa > Kinetoplastea > Trypanosomatida > Trypanosomatidae > Phytomonas > Phytomonas sp. Hart1. The sequence continues at coordinate 1,014,713 of HF955202.1, read as the reverse complement.
ACTGTGGTACAGTTGGAAATACAATGCTTTAAAATTCTTGTTGCTCCTTCTTTCACCACGCTCCTTCCTTTCTTCTCTTCATTGTTTCTTGGATAATTGATATCGCCGTTGCCAGGAATCAGACAACGGCGCGTAGTTTAAGTTGCTTGTTTTCTTTTGTGGCCCCGACTTGCTATAGGAGAGCGGTGCCTCAAGAGTCAATTAGACAATCAAAATATTGATCTTGCCCTCTTGAAGTCGACTTAAACTAGGGGGAACAACGCCCGAACCCATCCGATAGAAAGGTTCGTCAAAGAGAAACCAGCGATTGTTTTTGGAAGGCACCATGTCTTATAACTACGCTTTTTCATCATCTTCAAAAATGCAGCGGCAACGGAACGCCAAGCCCTCAGTGGCACATCTAAATTCCATAGATGCCACCACGAAATTTGGCCCGCTTTCATCATCGCAGAAAAAAAACTCCATGGAGCTTTTACCCTCGCGTAAACAAGCGGACTCCCATAAACCTGCAGCATCCACCATCTCACTCGATCAAGTTGATGAGCCCCCTCCCGAGGAGGTCTGGCTTTCCCAATGCGTTGAGCTCCGCCAGCGGGCGAGGGAGACGCTCGGCGGCCGAAGTGGGACCTCCCACAAAGCCCTGGCGGACCTAGAAAGCGCTCTTAAGCTCCACCAGCAGTGTCGCATGAGGACGAAAGGGTGCCCGTTTAGGGATCTCAAATCGATTGAGCCGCTCTGGCGCTGCGTGGAGGAGTACGTGTTTTTGCTCAACTGCGAGGCGGTGCGGAGCAGCGAGACGGTGGGGCCGCTGGAAACCACTCAGGAGCTCTTCGAGCGCGCCCTGCATTGCGTCCTCTCGCTCCCACCCAACTCCACGGAGGCCGTGGAAGGAAGGGGGGTCGCCTCCTTTCCTTCTTTTTCGCCATGGCGGGCGGCGGGCTGTCCACGGGCGCTTCCTGGCGTCCTGCGGGGTATTTTGTTGAATAACCTCGCCGCACATTGGCGGGCGATGCATCGGTCGAGTACAGAGGTGGTGGCCCTTCTTCTGCACGCGTTGGTGGCTTCGGGCGGGGTGCTCTGCACGGTCATCCTCTACAACCTCGCGGTGATGTTCACGATAACAGGGCACTTCGAGGACGCCGTGGAGGTTATCGCCCGCTGCGTGGAACTCGCGCAGGGTTATTTAAACTGGGCTGAGACCCGCGCCGTCACGATCACGGACGACCATTTTTACGCGGATGAGGGGGAGTTGTTGGTGGGCAGCGCCGTCGTTGAGTTCGCCGCGATGCATTTAGTCTACGCGCATATCCTAATCGCGGCGATCAGCGCGTGGAGCGGGTTTTCGAAGCGAAAAACGCAACACTCCTGCGATCTCGCCGTGAGCTGCGCAGCGAAGTACCTCACGCCATGCCACCCCCTTCAAAAGCACTGCACGATGCAGATCGGTTTAATTAAACGGAATAGTAATACTAATAATAATGCTCGGAGTGCGCAGACAGGGACGTTGAACGAGGCCTCCTTCCCGCTCCAGCTTCCTCTGCTGATGGTTCACGGCTTTTTGCCGTCGTCGTTTACGTTTCTACGGCAGTGGCCTCTCCCGATTAATATGGGGACGACGACGACCTACATCGTGGGGGTCGGCATGCGTGCGAGCACGATCCTCGAGATGCTGAACGCGCCACCCGCCACGACCACCGCCCCGGCCCCCACGAACTCGAAGGATCTGGCGGCCCTGCTCG
>HF955202.1:992195-1012657 GCA_000982615.1 Phytomonas sp. Hart1 | reverse complement strand
CCGCGTCTTCGACCGGTACAAACTCCTCAAAAAGGCCTCCCTGCGCGCGCTCACGCCGCCCTCGCCGAGGGCGGGGTGGGGGCGGCGGGGGTCCTCGCGCCGCGTGATGCGCGGCTTCGATGCAGACCTCCGGCGCTACTCCCACCTCGTCGCCCTCAGCGAGGAGGACGTGGCGATGCAGTTGTTGATGCAGGATCGGGTGGGGTGGGGCCGCTACGTGGCCGCCCGCCAACTCCAGTCGTGGTGGCGTCGGCTCCTCGCGGTTCGCGAGCTCGCCCGGCGCGCGGCCGCGGTCGAAAGCTGGCGTCAGCAGGCAGAGGCAGGGGTCGTCCTTGAGCGCGTCTTAAGGCGGAATAAAATCCGCCAAACGATCCACCGCGCGTGGGTCGAGAATGTGCTCGAGAACGCCGCGTCGAAGACGGCGCAGTTAGCGTGTCTCCAGCACCACCTTGAGGGTGTCTACTCCGGATGGGTGTTCCGACAAAAGTGCGAGAACATGCTCGTATATTATGCGCAGGCCACCGCCGCCGCGATTCGAATTCAGACAAAATGGCGCCAGGTGCGAGCGCGGTGGGCGTGGCTGAGGCTACGGAGGTGCATTATCTGCATTCAGCTCGCCTGGTTATGCTACTGCGCGCGGTGGGAAGTCTCGGCCCGTCAGGCCGCTCTTCGGGCCGACGCTGAGGAGCGCTGGTGGCTGCAGGAATATGAATTTTCGAACCAGGTTTTATACATTCAGCGCTGGATACGTGAACGGCGACTAATCGAGAACGCTCAGACGGAAGTCGGCCGCCGGCAGAAAGCCGTGCGAGAGTGTATTGAAGCTGCAGAAGCAAACTTTGCTCAGTCTCTTGGGCGATTTCAGTTTGTGGAAGGATTAGAGCGGAGTTCATCTAAGATTATGGCCGTCTTGCGAGGGGCGAAGTCTCGGGAGTGGATGCGAAAGCAGCACAGCAGAGCTCTCTGCGTTCATCGTGTCCTTGCTCAGTGTATGTGTCGGGCTCGGGGAAAGACCTTGCTTGACCGAATGCGCAAGCAGCGGGATGCAAAGCGCACTCAGGAGCGCCATCACGAGGAGGTGCTCGCCGCCGCCACATGCATTCAAGGCGCTGTAAAGCGGTGGCTCTTAAGACGGTGCGCCGCTCAAAAGTTTCAACCCCTCTTAGTGCAAAAGCGCTTAACAATGGAAAGGACGCTCGAGATGGCGACGGCCGAGGAAGAAGAAAAGTGGCAGCAGGTCTTTGAGTACTGTGCGGTTATGATCCAAAGCGTCTGGCGTTCGTACCGTTGTCGACAAGAGGTTCTTCGCCATCGTCAGCTTATCTCCATGAATCATCAATATAAGCAGAAGAACGAGTTCGTGCAATGCGCGGTGGTGAAGCTGCAGGCTTTGATGCGTGGGTTTTTAACACGCCGTCGCTATCGGCCTGCACTCCCTATCATTTCATCACAATCTCCTCAGAGTTTAAGCGAAGCACACCTTATCCAAACCCCGCAGCGAACCGTATTTGTACTTTCCACCCCTTCTTCTGCGATGGATCACAAATCTGTGAAGAATATGGACAGGGATTCCTCGGTTTCCGCATTCTCACGCCCTGCTTCGAGAATCAATCAGACACACGAACCTTATTCAGAAATACTATCCCCAAGGCAGCATCGTGCGGCAATAATGATCCAAAAAACATGGCGAGGATACTGGTTGCGCAGTTGTATCGACTATTTCACTAAAGAGTGTGATCAAATGATCGACGATGATTATACTTCAGCTTCAAAAGCATCTTTATAACATACATGCATATATATATGTGTGTGCTCAAGTAGGTACTTTGGATCAGAACCTGTTTATTTGTATTAGTATTTTGCTTTTGTGACGGTTTATTTATTTATTTCAATTATTTTCTACTCTAAATTAGAGGAATCACAAGTTCAAACTTATTTAACTTAGTTTTTTTTGTCGCTTATTTAATTTATTGCGATTTTTGATTGCGGACAAGTCTTTTTCCAGTGAAAAATAACATGTAAACCATATTCTGAAATAGCATACATGGATGTAAGATGCAAAAAAAAGGTATGGCACTGCTAAATATTCACGACAAGTAGAGGGAGATCTGTTGATGTATAAAAATGGAAAATGATTTTTTTAACCTTTCACGGTTTAGAAATAAACTATCAGTATCGATCGACTTATAACATTTATTCTGTGTTTGTCTGTGTTTGTGTTAAGAGGTCTTTTTTAGTATTTTTATTCCTGAAAATGCAGTAGAAACTAAATCCCAAATATGTAAAATCCCCTCTATGTTGTTTGTGAGCCCAAACTTGTGATTTGGATATATTTAGACATGTGTATATTACCAACCAAACTGTTGCTTTATAGTCTGCAAACTATCAAAAAAATGAAGTTCATCATAATTCGGAGTCTTAGTTAGCTCGACATATTGCTATGTTGGTTTGCGTATTAGCTTCTCCCCCTTAAGCTTCATTGAGGCGTTTCGAGTGCTTCAGGATTTAGAGTTTTTTTTTCATTTATTAGTATTTCTTTTTCAAAAATATATCTATATTAATAAATCCACTTTAAAAAATTTTTGCAACTGAAATAACGAAAGTAGAAGATAGAATAAAAAAAAGCAATAATCACTTCAAAGTTATTTATACTAGAAGCTGGTTTTTTTTTTTATTTTAAAACTTGCTACTCAAATTGAAAACATTTTCACGAACCACGATGCAAATTATCAACGAGGTAGACAGCCATATGATAGAAAACATGAACTATGATGATGAGAGCGAGAAGGCCGTGCTCCCATTTGAGGGCATCGACAAGACTTCCACACTTCAGCTCTGTCGCGTGTTCAACGCAATGCCACTAGACATCGGGGCGTGCGAGGAGGCGGTGACCCAGATGTTGTATTTGATTTATACCGGAACCACACTCACCGAGGACGAGGCAACGGACCTTTTTTTTCTTGCAACACGGCTCTTTCAGTCTGACCACCCGACACTTCGCCGTCTCCATTACGTGTTGATGAAAGAGCTCAGCCCACTCGTGGAGCGGAGTTATATCGCCTCAAATTCCATCATGCTTGACGTCAAGAACAGTAGCGGGGGCGCAAAGAGCAATGCCCTTCGCACCTTGTACGCTGTGATGGATCACGATATGTATCCCAGCATGGAGCGCACCATTCTCGAATGCATCACCTCACAAGCCCCTGTGGTCGTTATGGCGGCACTCGTGACGGGCATCCACATCTCAAGCTGCAATCCAGAAATGCCTAGGAAATGGGCCACCCAGCTGATGGAGGTGATGAAAGGCCGCACGAAGGCGCAGTACCCCTGCATCGCGCTCCAGCACAAGCTGCGCAGGGGTGACAAACTCTCGGTCGGGCGTCTGGTGGATCAAGTCAAGAGCGGGCAGATCCAATCCCCGTTCGCGATCTGCTCGGTGATCAAGATGTGCGTCGAACTCGCCAGCGAGGACTTTGACAACGCCGTCCCTGATATCTACAACTTTTTTAAGGGTATTCTGCAGAGCAGCAGCAATGACATGCTCGTCTTCGAGGCCTCCAAGGCGATATGCTCCATATCCAATCTCACAAGCAAGTCCCTTGCGCCGGTTGTGATGGTGCTACAACTCTACCTCAGCTCACAGATTCCTATTATGCGCTTTGCGGCTATACGCCAACTCAACGCTATTGCCATACGATTCCCTGAGGTGGTGACACCTATGAACAGTGAGATTGAGGTCCTGATGCTGGACCCCAACCGTATCATAGCCACTTTAGCTATCACTTCGCTACTCAAGACGGGAACCGAAGAAACTGTGGATCACCTCGTCGAAAAGCTCTCGCCGCAAGATTATATTAATGAACTAGGGGATGAGTTCGCGATTGTCATTGTCGACGCCATGCGAATTCTTAACAAGAAGTATCCTAGCAAGTACATGTTGTTTCTGTCCTTCCTCTTAAAATTCTTGGTCAGTGATGGCAGCAAGGAACTGAAGGATAAAGTCCTCAATAGCATGATAGAAGTTGCAATGGTCAACCCTGAAGCGAAGGACCCTGTGATGAAGCACTTAGTCGAGTTTATTGATGACTGTGAGTACGCCAACTTCACGAAGCGCGTCTTGACCTACCTGGGGAACGAGATCCCGAGTTCAAAGAATCCCAGCAAGTTCGTGAGGTACATTTGCAATCACATCACCCTTGATGCCCCCGATATCCGAATTGTGGCGGTAAGCACACTAGCAAAGATCGGTGCCTGTGTCCCATCCCTGCGGTCCTCCATCCTCGCCCAGCTTCGAAAGCTGTCAGACGACTCCGATGACGAAGTGCGCGACCGTGCGATGCTCTACAGCAAACTCTTTACCCTGAACGACGCGGCGATTATTAATACCTGCATCACCGACATCGCCAACGCGGTCGCGGCGAGTGGAAGGGATCGGCAGCTGTTGAACGGGCTCGCCATGCAGCCGTCGAACGAGAAGGGGGGTGAGAAGTCCTTGGGGTTGAGCGGCCCGATGCTGATGGCCGACGCCGCGTCAGGGGTACCCCCGGAGGACACGAAAGGGGCCCCCCACGGCGATGCCTCCACGGGGTGCACCCTGGCTGCCATTGTCCGGGGCCGTGATGAGCTTCGGCGGGTCAAACGGCTCCGAGACCTCGGGGAGCCCGTCCAGAGCACGGAGCCGGTCACCCTCACAGACCCCGACAACGAGTACGTCGTGACGGCGATGAAGCACGTGTACACGGGGCACCTGGTGCTTCAGTTCGCGATTGCGAACACCATGGAGGAAATGTCCTTCACCAAGGTGAACGTCTGCGCGGACACCGCCGATCTCGAGGAGGCCGAGCAGCTCTACTCCATCCCGGTGGAGGAGATAAGGCCCGGGGAGACGCGGTACAGCTACATCGTCCTGGAGTACGCCCCACAGAACTTCCCCAGTGGTCATGTGGACTGTGTGTTGCAATTCGCGATAGTGGAAGACTCCGTGGATGACGACACCAGCCCGGATGAATACAACATCGAGGGCTTTGATGTTCTCTTGAAGGATTTCGTCCTGCCCGCGACGGAGATAAACTCGGAAAACGATATGGAGGATGCATGGAAACGCGAGGAGGGCAATGAGACGGCACAGACGTACGCCATTCCCAGCGCGCAAAACCTTTCCGAAGCTGCGCAAATGTTTGCAGAATTTTACGGCATGCACCTCATAGGTGAGGTGCCGGAGCGGATTAAGAGCAACTTCCATATTATGCTCATGGCAGGTCGGGTTGTGGACGAACAGCGGACGTTACTACTCGTGCGCATGCGGGTTTTCGTAACCTCTGAAATGAAGATCGCGCTCCAGCTCGCGCTCCGCGGTGGTGATGAGGAGCTGCGGCAATACTTTACCGATGCCCTTCTTGCATAAGATGAAGTGCGGCTTTGGCTTAGGCCCACAAAAGGTAAATGATAAGGGTCATATGTGGCATTGTTTAGCCTTTTTTTGTTGTTGTTTTATTTTATTTTCTTGATGTATGCCTGTTTTGTAGCGCAAAGTATGAGGAATACAAGTTTATTACACTAATAGATTCCTTGCTTTTTACATTACCGGTTTGTTGGATAGATTCACCATAAAATTGTGTTGCGAAGGTGCGTGGTCTTCTGCCCCTAAATGGGTTTGGTTTGCCTGAGTATAATAAATACTACAGTATTGTAAATTTGAAGGGCAACGTCTGAGGGAGGAGAATACATCTAGGGAAAGACTTTTTAAGTGGGTGGATTTTCATATGACTACCCACCATGTGTGTGTTCAGGCATGTCCAAGCTCCCTGGAATAGGAAAATAAATCACTGGTATTTACATGTGTCATTGACTGAGCTAGTGTTTTTTTTGAGGTAATATTTAGTGAATCGATAGTTTATAAAATAGGGATCGATTATGTATCGACATCGATGAATGAAATATTTTTCATTAGAAACTCAAAGCTTATTGATGTTTAAATAATTTCGTGCTCATACCTTTTTCTTTGATGATATTTTTTAGATGTATTTTTTTTCTTGTTCAGAAAGACGGAAAAAGACCAACCAATATAGCCACAAAGCGTAAAGGGTTAAATTGTGTGAGAGCGCACTGGTTCACCTTATTTTTCCGTGACTTAAGGTTTTTGCGGTTTCCCCATGTAGGGAAGTTTCATATAAACAACCCTTCAATAAAAAGACACATTCATTACAGAACGAGGAGAGAAGTGTAGGTTGTTTTCTTTATACACTTTGTTTTCACTTAGTTTGACAACTTTTATAGAAGAATATATTGCTCAGGGGCATGTCGAGATCATCATCTATTCCGCCACAATGCGGCCGTGCATTTGGTGCCAACCTCACGAATGTACTCCGCAGTCCTACGCCTACCCCGGCAGATTCTGAGCAGGGCGCTCTGCTGCCCTGTCTTAAAGGTTCCGAATTCGGGGGTCTTCACAAGGGGGCAGAGCCACTACCCCCATTGAAGCGCCACAAAACAGAACTGCATCAAAGTGAAGACCAGGAGGCCGATATGCGAGTGACAATATTACTGAGTCCCGATGCTCGAGAAGAGGAGATAGGAGCAAGCGTGACACCCCATGTGGAGGGATGTTCAGTGTCAGTTCGCCGAGGCACCCCTTCTCCACCACCCTCATTCCAAATCGGGTTTGATCAAGGAAAATTTAGGTGCCGAATACATCCCTCTGAAGCGTCACTACAACTCAACAAAACCGGGGCCTACACCATGGCTCCAAAGTATTTGATGGGCTCTTTGCCTGCTTCCGCTTCGCGGCGAAGTGACGCAGCGTCTGAGAACATCCCACAGTCACAAGTCTTGGGATGCTGCGCAACTAATCGCTTTGAGTGGGCGAATGAATCAACGCACCTTTGTCAATCTGCGGATGTGATTCACCAGCTGTGGCAGCGTGCTTACGCCGAAGACAGCAAAGCTGACAGCAGTAGCGACGAGTTGGAGGATGTCAACCCTATTTTGGAGCTCTGCCAACAACAACCAAATTCGTTTAGTCTGTCGACAAAGACTTCACCAAACAAAAAGAGTAACGTTGAAAGTAGGGTACAGAATGTTTGGCCACCTTTTGTTTGCAAGGAGGCCCTTGAGTTATTTACAAATGCGTTTGACAGCGTTTACAATCTTTAGAATTACATAGAGAACGTGTTGTGGAAGGAAATAAAGAGATCAGAAGTGCTACCTTATGCTATAATATGTATTAGGGGCGTGATGAATGTTGTGCAGATTGCTCCAGATGACACCTAGAAACACATTCATTAACGGGATCCGGTGTGGGGAAACAAGCGTTTGGCGAATTCACAGAATAACTAATTTCAACTCCCTTTTTTTATCTTGAATGAATCGGTTTACTTTCTCAATCGTTATTTATATATCTTGCGATGGTTAACAAGCGAGGTAGGTGTGCGTTGCTCTTCTTCCTTACAGGGGATTTTCATTCCCGGGGAAGCCATATATATTTATAGATTAATATTTTGTGTGTAGATCCATCATTACTGACAATGTTTCACATGGCGCTGGTTTTGTTAGCTAAAAGGAAGCCCCCGCCAGCTCCGCAAAGAAGCAAAATTGTACGACGCCTGGGGCGTCGAAGCGGGAGCCTGTCAAATAGGCACACTGCGGCACCACGTAACGCGGAGATCACGCAGATCAACAACAACAGAGGTACTCCTCCTCCGCCGGAGAGCGCAGTGCTGGTCAAAAGTGAAGAGGTTTTCACTCGAGCTCCACAGAGTTGTGAGGTAAACGTATCGAAGCCGCTGCCGTATCGGCTCGCTACCGCCGTCTCCACGGTGGTGGTGCCCCCCGTCGCGAATATGTATTTAGAGGGGATGAAGCAGACCCTGACCCCGGCGGTACGGCGCCCGCCCGGGGACGGCAGGCCTGGGTTAGGCCAGGTCCAGTACATGGAGGAGTACTACACCAGCCGGAAGGGCCCCTTGTTCGCCACAGCTGTGATTGCAGGCACCAACGCAGTGAAACAAGCCAGCACCCTCATCCCCTTTTGTCACCCGATCCCCATCCAGAAGTGCAGCTTTACTTTTCGGCGACGTGTGGTCGGGGGCGGCTTGAATTACACTGCCTTGCCTCATCGTGTGGTGCTGCGCAAGCGAGCCGCGCCGCAGCCGTCTCCGCAACCTGGCAAACAGGAATGTAGCGTCTTGTATTGCTTCTGCACCGTGGCCACAGAAGAAGCTAAAACGGGTGTTGAGATGGAGGCGCTGACAGGCGCAATGGTGGCAGGGTTGACTCTCTATGACATGCTCAAGGGGCTGCCCGGAGCACAAGAGGACGGCTTGGCAGTCGGTGAAGCATTTATCTTAGCCAAACGCGGAGGTCGAAGTGATTTCACAAAGTTGCTCATGTCAGAGCCCGATAGACCTGGACACGCGGTGGTGCCACTGCCTGCGAATGCTTCTACGGCATCACCATCCAGCACTGCTGCAGAGCCTAAAGAAAAGCCAGACACTGACGCCACTAGTGAAAAAAAAAATGAGGTCTCCAAGGAAAGTAAAAATAATGCAAATCTTGAGGAAGAAGTCGATGAGGAAGGGGATTCTACTGAAGAGGAGGAAGAGGAAGAACAAGAGCACGAGGCCAAAGTTGAGCGAAAACCACTAGCGTCTCCTTTAAAGAGGGCCACGGACAATAGTACTGGTGCATTGCTTGCGCGCACGGCAGGGGACACAGGTGCATGGTGGCGCTCTTCAAAGCACGAAAAAAAACTCCAAGAATTGTACCCTCGGCGCAAGTATGGCGAGGGCTCACGAGTGTCGCCGCCTGAGAAACTTGTGCAAAAGAATCAGGCCCCTGCAGGACTTAAGAACATCAAGAACAAACCTACTACAACTGCGAAGCCTACCGCACGCTCTGAGATCGAAGACTCGGAGCAAGCTGAAGACGATGACTGTGCTGCTGACGTTGAGGCCGATGAGGTTGAGGAAGCATCGATGCCAGCAAGAACGTTGCGAAAGCACTTCAAAAGTAGTCACTTAGAGAAAAAGACCGGTCGATCTGTCGTACGCAACACACCCTCCTCTGCACCTGCCACGTCGGCGTCCGTACATTTGAAGCGGATCAAGAAAGCTGCGCCCATAGCAACCGGCAAGGGAATTCCGCATCGAGACAAAAGGACAGTGCGGGCTACTCCACCACCCGCTCCCACGGCAGACGAAGAAGAAGAAGAGGAGGAGGAAGAAGAGGAGGAGGAAGAAGAGGAGGCGGAGGAAGAGGAGGAGGAAGAGGAAGAGGAAGAAGACGAGGAGGAAGATCAGGTTGATTACGAAGAGAGCAATGGAGATGAGGAGGACGAGGAAACTGAGACTGAAGAAGTAACAATGGAAACATTAAAGCGGGAATCATCACGGCCGAAGGGCAAGAAAGCTCGCGCAATAACGCCACCGAGGGAGGAGTATATAGAGAAGAAGGCACTTGCAAAAGGTGGCGGTTCAAAGAAATTGGCGCTAAGAGTGGTGGAACATGACTCCTGGGATGCTGAAACAACGACGTACAAGGACGAAGTAGTTGACAACGATGGGGAAAAGAAGGAGTCACCATTGCCACTGAAAAAATTAAAGAAGCGTAGACGATAGACACTAATAATCATAGAAAAATTTAACACGTAATTTTCATAATAGATTCCAATACAGTAATTCTTTCCCTAGCTTGAGCCTTGACTAGATTTTTTACGGTGCGATGTGTAAGTTGGTAACTACGGAAGGGACTTGCAATGCTTTTTTATTAAAACACAACAAATCGTCTTTCTTTTGAAGCATCCCAAATTTTTGCTACCTTTTTATTTGCTTCTATTGCGTTTATTTAAATCGCTTTTTATTAAAAGTGAAACTTGTCCTTACGTAATAGTTTTTCCATTTCATTATTTTACCTTTCTTTCTTTTAGTTGTTAGCTGTTAAAATATACTTTTTTTTTCAAGACATAAACTAACCTATCAATTGTGCCAAGAGAAGAAGTATCGTGAAGTGATTGAGTTCTACGTTTTCCCCTTTATTCGGTAACTGTGTATTTGTCGTTTCGTCGAGACACTTAACTAATAACTAATATTTTATGCGTTGTGGCGTCCTCCGAGCCACATTTATACGTTATGTGGAGCGTATACTTTACCCAAGAGTAGGTGTCTTTTCAGGTGCGGCATCAAGCTCGTCTCGTTTAATTAGCTCTATGAACTCGAACGGCGCGGGCAGCACACACTGTGCACAGCCCAACGAAAAGGACGGTTCCAAGGATATAGGAGACCTGGCCTGGCGAGCGAAGCTCAACACCACACAGTACCGTGTGTTGCGACAGAAGTCTACAGACCCTAGGGGAGGCTCCTACGATGACTTTTTCGGGGACGGCATTTATGTGTGTGCGGGTTGTGACACCCCACTCTACACGTCAACCATGAAGTTTGCCTGCGGCTGCGGCTGGCCTGGGTTTTGGGACTGCTTGCCGAAAGCAGTGCGCGAGGAGCCCGACGCGGACGGGAGACGGACGGAAATTATCTGCAACGCATGTAACGGCCATTTAGGCCATGTCTTTCGCCATGAGGGGTTCAAGAACCCCTTGCCAAATGAGCGGCATTGCGTAAACAATTCATCCATCAAGTTTATCCCAAAGAACTCAATATGATCACCTGAAAATCTGCCCCTCTCTGTAGTATGTTTATCACACCTGTGCATGGATTATCGGTCCATTTTAAAAGACCTGGCGTGTTAGTATGTACCACGTGACACTTTTGCTTTAAACTTTCGAGGGTTAGTGAACGGATCCACTGCTAGGCGTTTTCATTAGTGGGTTTATGCGTATGTGTATGCCTTCCATCCACGTATTGTAATATTAGCAAAAAATGCCAGCAACGGTGGATAGACGTGAAAATCATACCCTCGGGTGTTGCAAGTATGGACTGTCAGCAAGACAAAGCGACAAAAATGAGCGCAAACAAAATATCAACATCTTTTTCTATTCTAATCCACACCTTGTTACTTTTTTTCAACACTAGAAATTTTAAATAGTTAACGAGCAGTTAAACGACGACACCACTTTACATTAGAATAGTCATTTAAATACAGCTTGTATCAGAAAAGAACCGAGCCTTTTAATCAGGAAACAGAAAGGCAGACACCAGAGCGTATTCACTAATAAACCGTTTTCGGATTCGACCCTGAGGTTCTTGATCATCGCTGTTATTTACCTGGAATCATGTCAGATTTGAACCGCCAGTTAGAAACCCTTTATGATGGAAAGCTCATTACTGAAGAGGAAGTGGCCCAGCTGTGTGAACGCTGCAAGGACCTTATGCTAGAGGAAGGCAATGTCGAGACTATTTACGCTCCGGTAACCCTTTGCGGGGACATCCATGGACAATTTTTTGATCTTTTAGAGCTCTTCGGCAAGGGTGGTCGTGTGCCGGAGACTAGTTATGTGTTTTTGGGTGACTATGTTGATCGTGGTTACCACAGCATAGAAACATTGTTGTTGTTATTATTGTTGAAAGCTCGATACCCTGACCGAATTACTCTCCTGCGAGGTAACCATGAGTCTCGTCAGATTACGCAAGTCTACGGCTTTTACGATGAGTGCTACCGCAAATATGGCAGCGCAAACGTATGGCGCCTGTGTACAGAACTTTTCGACTACATGCCACTCGCAACGGTAATTGAACAAGACATTTTCTGTGTTCACGGTGGTCTCAGTCCGGTCATCCAAACCATCGATGAGGTGTATGTTCTAGACAGGAAGCAGGAGGTACCCCATGACGGCCCTATGAGCGACTTGCTGTGGTCAGATCCTGAGGATATTGATACATGGGGTGTGAGCCCCCGTGGCGCAGGCTATATTTTTGGTGCCGATGTTGTCAGGCAGTTTAATAGTAGAAACGGCCTTAGTCTTATCGCACGTGCCCACCAACTTGTTTTAGAAGGCTATAAAACAATGTTTGATAACAGCTGTTGCACTGTGTGGTCTGCACCGAACTATTGCTATCGATGCGGTAATGTCGCCTCAATACTGGAAATAGGTACAAACTCAAAGACAGAAAGAAATGTTGTATACTTTGGTGCGGCGCCAGCCGATGTTAGGGGTCATCTTGCTAAACATCCACCACCAGAATACTTTCTGTAATGCGCATAAAAATAAAGGGATTGTCGGCATGTAAAGACATCGCAATTATCCTTCTTGATATCTGCGTGTGCGTTATCGTTGCTTTTACGATTGTGTGCACACACTAAAAAGCTAAGAGCGCTTTTTCGGTAACTTTGACATTCGAGAGTATGAATTTTGAGTTTTTTTATTCTGCAAGCTACAGTTTGCCTGTTTTTTCCCTTTAAACCAAAGGACAATTTTGGTGCTTGAAAGGTGGAAATTCATTGCCTAATCCAAGAAAACAAACGGAAGAAGGGAAAAAGGACTACTTTATATATATAAATATATATATATTACTAATGCTCTTTTCAGCTGGTGGCACTCTTTACCTAAAGACTCCAATGTCAATCACGCTCGATACATTCTCCCTTCATTTTTCCTCATGATGCAAAATATAGAATTTTGTCGCTATTACTCCAATTATATATTTTTTGATTATTATCATTTTTACGGTCCGATTCGGATGATACTACAGGTCAAATGATAAGAGTAAAAGCAAGGTTTCTATGTCATATAGTGGCGCTTTTTGTGGTTATGGGTATATTTTATAATCACTTGTTAGTGATGGGTTACAGTGAGATTTGCCCCAATGAAACGGATGCAGAGATCGAATCTTGGTGCAAAAAGACATTTCAAAAAACTGGAAATGTTACATTAGCAAAACGTACAGATCCTGATAAGATTACATGCCTATGCAATAACATTTCTTCCATAAACGTTTCCATAAAAGCTAGCGTCCCGAACGATATTACTTTGCTTGGTCAAGCTGGGAACTTAAACGCCAAAGCGACGTGTGTTTGGTCTGGCGTCTTTGAGGATATGCCAGAGGGCAACTACTGCACTAGTATGACGGGTGTGAACCCTCATGGATGTAACGAAATGGACACTAGCATCTGTTTTTCGAACACCTGTATTAGCAAAGGTGATGATTATAACATGACTTGTAATACATGTGATGGACGCGTGTTCAGCATCGTAAAGGAGAATAAAGCAATAAAAAGAACCTATAGCCCGCCAATCAATTGCAACCCGAGTGTGAATTGTAGCTCACACGGATGCTGCAATACACAGGTAGATTCCACAATACAAGGCCCTTGCAAATGCTATAGGGATCCCGAACACGGGTACTGGGACGGAGTAGCCTGTTCCGATTGCTTGAAAGGTTACAAAAGCATAAATGGAAACCTCTGCACCACCCCGTCTCCGTCGATTCAGGTCATTTTGTCGTCAATTGCCACCCCGATGACTATGGTACTGCCGAATCTGACCGTTCTGGTGATTTTTGCAATTATCGGACTCGTTCGCCGATTATGGGACACCGACACTCCGTTCAGGGCTACTACTCTACGTCGCGCCAACCTTTCCACTGTACAGAGCGCTCGGCGAGGTGAAGCGGGTATGTTCCGCCCTAAACAGATTCCCCCAAGACCGGGAGAAATCCAAGACTTCATGAGTGATTCGCTGGCGTCAGGGACAAACGAGGGGATGTCAGTGTGGTAAGCCAATGTAAGAGTGCTGTAGAAGTTTAGAAACCCCTAGTTTAGACCATCAACGGCTAAATGAATAGATGCAGCTATTCTAAATACAAGTTTCAAGGTAGTGCCTAATATCTCCTTATCCTTTTTAATTTCATTATTTATTTTTTGTAGTAGTAGTTCCTCTCGTTCACCTTTTTAAAATAGACCCCTTAACACGGTTCCAGTCGCATGCGCGAAGCAAAAAGTTGCATTGGTGAGACGCCTCGGAATATGATGGCCGTGCGTGTGTGTCGCGTCAAGCCAGTATCCTTTCCATCGAAATAAATTGAGGTTCCCTCAACTACCAAGCTCTTTTTAATACGTTTAATGTGCTCTTCGTCATCCTGTGCCCAATCGACACTGTGCTCCCAATTGTAGCGAGCTCGGCCTATTAAAGTGTAGAGGCACCGTGGCGCCAACAGCAGCTCCACAACCTCACCAGGATGCTTTGGGTGTGTTAGCGTCATCACACGCCCGGCATTGAGGCACAGACCAGCAACAATCCCACTCGAATTCCGGCTTTCATCAACATGTGCACGAATGAATCCACTTCCCTTCAATCGAAGAAAATGAACTCGGTCGTCAATCGGAATATGAGACAAATAGTGTTCTGCAAGCCCACGAACCCGCTCAAGCGCCCCACAGACAAGTTGCTTATCCTTTGTGTCTAAGTTTGGTTTTGTGCAATTTTCGCTGCCAACGTGCTCCTCCGTTTGACCTGAGGTAGACAGCACTGTAGAAGAAGTAAATCCACTACGCAGTTGTTGGGTCAAATTGTTGTAGGACCGATAAAACTCCATGTAATGGTGGATGAGCCCATCGGCATGTGCATCGTTGTATTCCAACCGTGCAAACCACGGATCCGCCAATCTCAGGAGAGCTTGCTCCTCTTCCCTCGTGATTACCTCTGGTGTAACGTACGCGGTAACCCAGTTCTCAGGGATGTCCTTAAGGTTCTTACCGATAACACTTTCAGCTGGGGGATGTAGAAACGACGGGGCACGACGCATTGATAAAAGATTAGTGGCAGGGGTGCCCATGTCGTTCATTAAACGCACACTCAGCCGCAGCATTTGTGGAAATGAGTGCTTGTTTACTTGCTAAATAATATCATAGCAATAACGAAAGTGGAAAAATGGTTATAGAGGAAACATCAAAGAAATAAATAATATGTTCGGTAGCGTCTCATGGACTTAGTTTCATATCTATAGGTAATATATATATATATATATATACCGTTGGAGATCTCATATTTAGCCACAAAACACTTCCACATCGATGGTTGCTGCAAGCGTGCGCGAATCCTTTGACGTAGTGCAAACTCTCAGTAGCTCCTCCAGGGTCTGATGAGGGGCAGGGATGAAAGCTTCCGTGCCGTTTCGAATGAAAAAGTGTGTCATCGTAGTTGACGCGTAGAAATCCCCACCACCGCTGCTTCCCTGGCGATTATGACCCATATCGTCAGTCAAAGCTTTCAGCAATTTTTTCCGTAACCGGGAATGAATTTCGCCAATTGTAGTGTTGGCCTCAAAGACACCATCTGCCAACTTTACCCCAAAGCGGGTGGTGTTAAACGTCAGCGTGACTTTTTCCAATGCGGTGCGATCCATTGAGTTATGCGACATATATAAGTGCCTTTTTAGATTATCTTTCGCTTCAACGATAAGAATAACGAAAAAAAAAGCATAAATTGAAAAAGTAACAATTACAATAGTCAATTAATAGTGATAATTTGGCCCCAGAATAGACTGCGAAATATAAAATAACTTAATCATAAAAGTATTCCTTATGATGTTACTTTTTCATAGTATCGCAATAACACCGAGGTAAAAAATTAACGCTCAAAATCAGGATACATTAAAAAGCAGAAATGATGCATTAATTGCCAAGAAACGAACGCAAATAGACACCATCAATAATATATAGAATGAAAATAAAACTAGCAATCGAAAGAAAACTTAAATACCTCAATTTTTACTCTTGTCCTTATCGTCATCGGAGGGGTCAGAATCCTCTTTAGTCTTTTTTTTTTCGCTAAATGAAACTTTAGGATCTTCTGTGTGAGTCATCCTGTGTAAACTCGATTCCTCTTCTGGCGCAAAGGGGATTAGGTTAAGCTCATCGTCTGCATCATCGAACGTGGGTTCGATAGCTTCACGAGTACTCACAGACGAATGTCGTGCTGAACTCGTCGGCAACGATGACACGATCCGCGGAAAGCCTCGGCTTGCAGTGCCCATCACAAATGGATTCAATATGCCAACCAGTGCCATATACTCCTCGCCTAGTGCATACATTATTTCGTCCCACAGAAGCTCTCGCTGCCGCACAACGTGTTCCGCAGGAAACACCTGTGGGATGGTGATATTAACACCATAGCGTTTCTCTCGCAGGCGCGCTGCCTCTCGCAACTCGTCTACACTTGGAAGGCGTTCCGGTGGTGCATTGTTTGTCGAAAGTTCATAGGAACGAAAGAACGACGGCGATACCTTTACCGGTATCCAGTGCCCATTGCTGACTTCTGCCTCAACCTGCCCTGTGGGCCAGCGCATATTACCCCAGTAAATGCGTAGGGCTGTGCGCGGCTGCCCAGTGGCGATTTCTGCCAGGTAGGGCAGTGCCTCAGCCTTTGAGATGTATAAAGTAGGTTCCTTTTCACCATTGTCAAGGACACCGCCTTGAATGAGGGGGCGACAGAACACTTCATGCTGCCGCTTCAACGTAAGATGCTTCCCTGAAGGTGCAGGTGACTGACGCCACGAAAGCCAACCGCCACGGGATGAAGCGGTTTCCTCTGATGGTTCCTTTGGTGGCTCTAGTGTGTGTAAAAACACAATTTGTGCAGTCGGTGGCATTGTGAATCCGATCTGATTAAATCCGCCATCGTATACGTCATGCCCCCAGAAAACTTCCGGGAACATTGGGTTCCCTTTTGATATTGGAAAGCAGTACTGTAGGTCGAGCACCACACCGCTGGTAATAAACGGCGTTCGTTCTGTGATCATCAACACGCGTCGGTCTATGTGAGTTGAGGACAACGGATGAGCTACTAGTACGGTGCCCTCTTTGAGCTCCACATCCGGTTGCGTCCGCAGTACGACACGCCCTGGAACGTTGGGCCGTGCGGGAACATAACATGCCACACTGCCGACTTCATCCTTTTTTATCAGCGCCTCAGCTCTAAACAATTTATTTTGTTTGGGGGCTTCTTGCGCAAGCGATTCGAGCACAACTTTCCTGTCCTTCAAGATAAGCGGTAGTTTGTTCTTCACGTTCTCGTGGTGGACACGTAGTCGGTTTAGAGTGTTAAAAGCCAGACTGATATTCGGGGCTCGGCTTGAATCCCGAAATACGTATCGAAGCGCCTCTATGTATGTTTTACTGTTTGGGACATATAGCATTCGTGACATGCCGATCCACTCCTGAAGATCCGGCGTGCATGGGAAAAGAATCTTTGCCAAAGGATCGGTATCTAGTCTGGACACCTCACGGAACAGGCTGCGGTATAAAGATCGAGTTACGACCGGTGAAAGAGCCGGTGTTGTCGAGGACCCCTGCTTCATGACATCCTTTATTGGAGAAAACAGCGTGTTTCTTGAAAACATTTAAAGCACCGAATTGGCAAATTAGCCCCCTATTCCTTTCAGTTCCTCTCAAGGGTATTTGACTCTTCAAACCTGAATTGCGCTTGTCAATGCTAGGTAGTGGCTAAGAAAAAAATAATTACTTTCGACTGGTAAAGGAAGGTAAATATGCAGAATTCTTTGAAGATAAACGTTAATCCTACACAAATAGAACCTTTATTTGATAATTTCTATGGGAAAATACTTAACCGATTTTAGTTTTTGAATAACAGTGAAACCGCTTTAGCAGAACTGTCTGGATGTGAATTAGGCGAACCTTGGTAACAGTAACAGAATATTTATTGCTACAAAGAAATCTGTCAATCATAACCTATCAAGAATTTTCAACAATATATATATAAAAAGTAAAGATAAAAAAGAGGAATTGTTTTTGGTCAAGCTGTGCAAAAACGTTAACCAAAAAAGGTGCGCATGAAGTAAAGACAACAATAAAGTCAAACGGCGTTGCATCATCTTTAGTTTCATATTCCTTTGATTGTTATTTCTAGTATTCCGGTTTATCAGTATAAATTTGGAAAAGCTCAAACTCCAAGGGACCACGATAACTACGATAGTAGTTTGGGTGAAAAATCAATCAATCATATTTATAGACTTTAAGCATAAGTAAACTTCACTGGTATCGTATTCAAATAAATATAAACTGGAGTGAAAGTAATATTTAGTCTATAGACGAGCTCCAAATGTTAAAATTGGATAATAGACGCGGAATTTTTAAAATTACAAAAAGTTCACAGTATTCTAACATAGAATCCGTATAGCGATAACAATAACAGCAAAAAAAAGAAAATGCATAGATAATAAAGGCCATAGGAATTCACCAACTACCTTGTTCTTCCTGGTACCCGTCGTCATATCACCTCCTAGGGTATCTAAGATATCGAGCGCCTCGTTTGCATGACAATCGAGGGCAAACGCATCCCTTACGGGACTATCTCACATCAATTTCCAAGCCACAAGCGAAATTCCCCACGGTAGGGTGCCCAAGTCTCACCCACAGAGCTTTTCGCGCTGCCGTTGACAAGGCGATAATCCCGGTAGGCTGTCGACCTCCTGCAAAACAAAGATGGAGGGAATGGAAAGGGCCCCCGACTCCTGCTTACCGCGATCCCCCGCGACGACGTCCGCTTGGGGTGGGTACCGCAGGGAATTAGGGGCTTGGCAGGGACGTTCCCGCGCCGCGACGGTTTGGGCCGAATGGAAGAGCCCCTCGACCCTCTCCGGCGGTTTGAGATTCACCAAGGAGGCACAGTTCGCCCACATCGCACAGGAGATGGAAAGCTCCCCGTCCGGGATGGGGGGGGTCCTCGCCACCGCGAAGGAACCCCTATTTTCGGGCGTGGGATTGCTGAGGGCCCCGCTGGGCGGCCCCGACGTGGGGGCCGACGACAATCCACCGCTCTCCTGCGCTTCGTAATTATCGAATAGGGCCGGGGGGTCCTCACATAGCGGCGGAGAGGGCTGAGCTGCCTGGTTGATCTGCCGCTGCTGAAGAGCGATGTCCATAAGAGGCGTGATGGACTGCTGCGCCTGCGTTCGCAGGTGGAGCGGCGTCACGACACGGTGAATCATCCCGGGATGGTAGAATCGACAGCAGCTCCCACGGTTGCACGTCCCAACGATAAAATGACGACAAATATTCTTTCGGTACATATCGGCCGGGATAAAGCCGCCGCGACGGGCGCGGTTGTTATCATAGGAATTGTTCGTTTCCATCCCATTCAGTAAGGCCTCAGGATTCGGCTTTAGAGAATCTTTAGAAAGCTCTGTCACACCCAACTCCCCAGATGACTGCTCAACATCATTTTCCGATGATATTAAGAGTCCAATGTCATAAGGGGAATGTCTATAGGAGCGAAGAGAACTCTTTTGATGCGAACATGTAAAATGGGATGGCACGTGTGAATATTTCACATATTCATTGACGTCCAAGCTAAGTGGTGTGGAATTAGTAGTTAACTTTTTGTAGCACATTGAAAGGATAATGTAAATTAGTTTATGCGCTTATTAATGTTTTTTTAATAAAAAACTCAAGTATATTAACCCACCCTTTAATATTATTGAATAACACGTTTAAAAGCTTATTAAAATTCCTATCTAGTAAAAATCAAATAGATAAAGACTAATAGTCGATATTTTTATCTTTTTTTCAAAAGATACAAAGATACCAAAGGTTCTAAATACACAGAATATTGGTGAAATTCAATATCTTGTGATTCATTAAATAAGTTTTATGCGCGCAACTATAATACCGATACCTAAAAAGAATATGAGTTGAAATAAAAAAACAATAAATTTCAAATGTCAATTAACAACGAACTTTTTGGCTCCAGAATTAGTTACTAAGATTTATGTATTGAAAATTTTTCATTTTTCCCTCCTCTTTGAGGTATAATTTTTGTAAATGTTTCTGAGAAGAAAAACGGAGACATTTAACGAAAAAAAGCAGCATTATAATTGCTTTAGAAACTAATGAAAATTTATCACAGAGGTAACCTTTTCGTCACGGATCTGCTGAGTCTAATCTATATTCTTTTCTGGATATATAATTAGAATTGAAAAGGTCTAGACGTTATGTAGACTGAGAAAATGGTCGTGCATAGGAGAAAATAGATTACTCACTCAAGCCTCCTATAAAAGAAAACAAATGAAGATGTTATAAATAATAATTTTTATCGAGCTACTCAAAGTTTAAATGCTTTCTTGATTTCGTGGGCAACACCATCCTCGGAATTGGTGCCAACAACCACAACGTCATTTTTTAGAGTCTTCTTTAGTTCCTCTGTGCTGTTGCCCATTAGGCACCCTCTGGCAGCCTTGACTAACATTCGCACGTCATTTTCATTATCGCCGAAGGCAATACATGTCGATTCTACCGTCCAAGGTACCTCGCTTTCGCTCTCGATCTTGCCGTTGGCCTCTCGCGCACTCTGTTTCGCTTTAGCGCAGGCCTGTAAATGGGGCATGAGAGACTGCAATCCGGTAAACTTTGAGACATCCGCATCCGCGATTTCCAAACAGGAATTACTGGAGAACGAGATACTGAGAGAAGGAATCTTATCCTGGATGCGAGACCTAATTGTCTTTAACAGCTCATTGTTTTTGGATGATAAGAAGAACTTTCTTATGCCACCAAGGGGG
>HF955202.1:968712-982239 GCA_000982615.1 Phytomonas sp. Hart1 | reverse complement strand
TGACTATTCGACTGTAATAATAATAATAATTTATAGTAAATAATAATAATCGCACTTGGGGACTAGAGAATACTTGGGTTTGGACGGAGAGAGTAATGTGCTAAATTATGTTTCGGCTATTTATAAAGTGCCGCTCGTTATCGAAATCTATATTTAATCCACCTCTTCGACCTTTGGGGCGTGGGAATCGGCGAAGTTCGAGGCGCCACCAGGCATCCCACCAGGCATCCCACCGGGCATTCCACCAGGCATACCACCGGGCATCCCACCAGGCATCCCACCGGGCATCCCACCGGGCATTCCATCAGGCATACCTCCTCCCATGCCCTGGTACATCTTGGTCATGATGGGCATGCACTTGCCCTCGAGCTCCTTCCGGCGGTCCTCGAACTCGTCCTTGGAGGCCTCTTGGTTGTTGTTAAGCCACTGCAGCACCTCCTCCACAGCGCTGTCGATCGTCTTCTTGTCCGACTCGTCCAGCTTACCAGCGACGTTAGGGTCACTGATCGTGTTCTTCATCGAGTAGGCATAGTTCTCAAGGGCGTTCTTCGCCTCGACGCGGTCGCGCTGGAGCTGGTCCTCGGCCTCGTACTTGGCGGCATCATTGACCATCCGTTCGATTTCAGCCTTGCTGAGGCGACCCTTGTCATTGGTGATGGTGATCTGGTTGCGCTTGCCGGTGCCCTTGTCCTCGGCCGTCACGTTCAGAATGCCGTTGGCGTCAACGTCGAAGGTGACCTCGATCTGCGGCACACCACGAGGCGCCGGGGGGATCCCAGAGAGGTCGAAGGTCCCGAGCAGGTGGCAGTCCTTCGTCATCGTACGTTCTCCTTCGAAGACCTGAATGTGCACGCCGGGCTGGTTATCCTGGTACGTCGAGAAGACCTGGCCCTTCTTGGTCGGGATCGTCATGTTGCGCTTGATGAGCGACGTCATGATGCCGCCGGCCGTCTCGATCCCGAGCGTGAGCGGGGTCACGTCCAGCAGCAGCAGGCCCTCCGTCTGCTTGCTCTTGCCGCCGGTCAGGATGAACGCCTGCACGGCCGCACCGTACGCAACGGCTTCGTCGGGGTTGATGCTCTTGTTCAGCTCCTTGCCACCGAAAAAGTCGGAGACCAGCGACTGTACCTTGGGAATACGTGTGGAGCCGCCGACGAGCACGACCTCGTGCACAGCACGCTTGTCCATCTTGGAGTCCTGGAGGACGCGCTCGACGGGATCGATAGTCTTGCGGAAGAGGTCGCTGCACAGCTCCTCGAAGCGGGCACGGGTGATGTTGGACTGGAAGTCAATGCTATCGAAGAGCGCGTCGATCTCGATGGTGGCTTGCGTCGCAGAGGACAGGGTGCGCTTGGCGCGTTCGCACGCGGTGCGCAGGCGGCGCAGCGAGCGCTGGCTCGAGGACATATCCTTCCCACGGTTCTTGCGCCTGAACTCATCGCTGAAGAAGTTCACCAGTCGGTTGTCAAGGTCCTCACCGCCGAGATGGGTGTCGCCGGCGGTTGCCTTCACTTCGAAGATGCCGCCATCGATCGTCAGCAACGTGACATCGAACGTGCCGCCGCCAAGGTCGAAGATGAGGACGTTGAGCTCCTGGCTCTCCGTGCACTTGTCGAGGCCGTACGCGATGGCCGCAGCCGTCGGCTCGTTGATGATGCGCAGCACCTCAAGCCCAGCAATCACACCGGCGTCCTTGGTGGCCTGACGCTGCGAGTCGTTGAAGTACGCAGGAACCGTGATCACCGCTTTCTTCACCTGCTTCCCAAGGTACGACTCCGCCGTATCCTTCATCTTCACCAGCACCATCGAGCTGATCTCCTCCGGTGTGAACGTCTTATCCTCGCCGTGGAACGAAACCTGGATCAGCGGCTTGTCGTCGCACTTCGTCACCACCTTGAAGGGCCAGTGCTTCATGTCGAGCTGCACCAAGTGGTCTTTGAAGTTCCGCCCGATGAGGCGCTTCGCGTCGAAGACGGTGTTTTGCGGGTTCATGGCGACCTGGTTCTTGGCAGCATCACCAATTAGCCTCTCGTTATCAGTGAAGGCCACATAGGATGGCGTCGTTCGGTTGCCCTGATCGTTCGCGATGATCTCCACACGCTCGTTTTGCCACACACCTACGCATGAGTACGTCGTGCCCAGATCAATGCCAATAGCTCCCTCAAAGGTCATGGTAACAATTTGAAAGTCGAATTACTTAGGTTGTAAGATATAATAGAAACTATATATTATTTATATTACTTTTTGAAAATGGTGGAATAGTTAATTTAGTCATTTTTTTAGATATTTATTATATGTTTATCAGAATGTTCATTTTTATTTGTTAAACTCCTGCGCTTATATGATAAAAGCAAGTAATATGTTTGTAATAATAATATTCGCATTCTGTCACTCTTTATTGATATAATTTCAATAATTCATTTAATTTAAAAGGTATCACGGATAGAATTTCCTATTTGATCTAATGATATAATTCACCGTTTGTCAATTTTCAATATTAATTGATTGATGTCCTTTATAGTATATCTGGAATTCCTTTGTAATGACTCTGCTTTTTATAGAATTTGATGTCTGTTTTGGCTATAGGTATTACACATAATACGTAATTCAACAAACGAAGATGTTCAAATTTTATTCTGCTGTTGAGCTTTAAACCCTTTATTATCATATAGATCATCACTGTAACTTCTCTCTTCTACATATCTTATGCTGTCTACAAAAATGTTTTTTATAGCAAAGCGCATTTAAATATCTTCAGTGTGTATTGTATTTTTTCTATATTCTCTATTGTAGTCCCAAAATGCCAAATCGGTATGATTTATGAAAGTTTATTTTAATGTGGCCCACAAAACCTATCCTTTAATGACACAATGATATTTAAGCTAATTGAAAATACGTAAGAAATAACATTACTTTCTCAACGATGAAGCTAACATACATTAATAGAAGACCATAATCTCGAACTATGCGTTCCTCGACAAAGATGCTCTAGGTACAAAAACGATACCGTGATGAACAACAAGGCCAGTGTAACAAAAACGAAAGGTTTATGGTGCTCTTCTTAAACCCTTCAATAAATATTCGGTTACCATGTGAAGACTTTTTCAGGCTAAATAGAAAACTTCAAGTACATCAAAAAAACACAAGGTCTTTTTTAAGTATCATAAATGAAATAATATTAAGAATAACAAAAGAGGTCGATAAAATTGAAAAAAAATGCATCGTATTAAAACTTTTTATGCGCATCAAGATTCTTGAAGTAGGTTTTGTACTCCTGATCTTTCGTAATTTTTTTAAACTTGCGCACCGTCGGGTTGTCTGACTCGCCTGCTGGGTTATCTAAATCCAGTGGCTTCTCAACATCCACCCCTTTCCGAAGTAGATGTTTGAGGAAAAGATGCCGGATTATATGCGATATCGAGCCAGCAAATATACGAGCGTTACGACTCCCACAGGAGGAAATACCGAAGCAACCTAAATCGATTTTCACGTCATATTGGAACGAAGCCGCGGTGGGAATGAAGTCTAACCCAGAAAAAAATGCAGGCGCCAGGTGGAGCTGCTCGTGGCGTGGTAGAAATTGAATACCAAAGTCGTAATAGACGTGGGTTGGATTAGGTGCTCCAAATATTTTCCGCGCGTCCTGAATGGTATCTACTGAGAGCATTAGCATCTTTGCATATTCCTCAACGGGGCTATAGAGGTTCAGCGAGGCATTGAGCATGGGTGGCCCACAATTGTCAAGCGATCCCAACGGAATGGCCTTGCGAAACCCCTGATGCTGCTTGGGAAGACTTCTAGCCTGGTAAAAGATCTCGTTGGGGTCTTTCCACAACGCGGGTGGGCCGTAGCCCGCGGAGTGCGACTGCGCAGGCTCGAAAAAGTGCTCGCGAATCGAATCCTCGAAGCTGCGGCCCTTTAATTGCGTCTCCACAGCGGCAATCAAGAGGGCAATGGAAAAATGGCTCACGCGCGCATGTCGGAGTGGACGGCGAACCAGCCCGCCAAACCGCGTTGAGGAGCGAAGGTACTGAACCAGATTTTCGCGCTGTTGACGCCCACTCAGCAGCCCGGCCTGCCCGCCTGCGAAAAAGCGATTTAACGGGTCATACACCCGCCTCGCCACCGCCTCGCAGATATTCCACGCCGCGAACGGCGTAAACCGGCTCACCCTCGCATCTTTTAAAATCCCCCCTTCCTCGATTACCGTGGTGAAGGAAAGAATACTCCGCGCGGTGGCCTCCGGCGATAATTTGCCCTGAAGATCTGGCAAATACTCCACGAGTGGCCGCGTCAGATCAAAGAGGTTTTTCCCATGAAGTTCACACAAATAGGCGGCGGTGATCGGAAGGGAAAGGACGCCGTAGGTCAGGGGATCTTTCAGCCGCATAGAATTTTCCTTATCGTCAGGATCCTTCGACAGCGAGCCATCGCGGAAACCGGAGGCAAAACAATAAGGAGAGCCGTGGTAGAAAATCCCCCCGGCGTACCCGGGGGCGGCTCGGAAATATTGGCTATGCACGCTCACAAACAAATTCGAGAGCTCCAAAAGGCTGCGAATCATGGGCGGAATCTCCCCTTCGAGGGAATCCCGCACGCTGCTATCGGGGAGGTCGGCCCGCTGATTGCGAAGGATCTCCTCGCGATCCTTCATTGGGGGGAATTTAATGCGCAAAACCGGCTTCTCGGGCTTCTCCGGGGATCCCATCGTAGGGCTCGCCGTGCTGCTTTTCCCATGCACTAAGTCTAAAGAACTCATCGATACTCAATAGGATCCTTAAAACATCAGACTTATGTCTCTCTCTCTCTCTATATATATATGAGAGTAGAAGGGCGCTAAATTGTATAAAGGATAACGTTCGCTGAAATTCTTAGACTCTACAAGGTTATTTAGACTCCAATACTAAATAAAAATTCAAAAATCAATAATAATGAAAATAATGCTGGTTCATGTACCATAGAGGCTCCCCCTGCATAAAAAGAAGAAAAGCTCAGAAATTTAGTATATGTTTAGTAGAGGTGTTTTACCTTGTTTATACCATCTGCGCATCGTATTAATCGTATGACATACTTTTCTACCTTTTCTAGAATATTCCCCATCAAAGATGTCTTCTCAATTATTTTGATTATCAACACGCTGCCGCGAGGCGAGTATTTCAAGCAAATTATCGGCCTCCTGAGCGTTGAAGTGGCCTCCACGCAGACTTGTGTTGAACTCCTCCAGACGATTCCAGTAGTTCTTCAACTTTAATAAAGAAGTAATCGGTTCGCAATTCGTTTTTGGAAGCTTCTGTTTTTTTACAAATGCAAGGCGGCCGAGGTCTCGCCGCGCCTCGATCCACTTTCGCGCGGTATACCGTGAATGGAATGCGATCGCCTCCTCTGCGATGGCGGGAGCATAACCAAACTGCAGACGATCCGTT
Organism: Phytomonas sp. Hart1; assembly: GCA_000982615.1. Taxonomy (NCBI): domain Eukaryota; phylum Euglenozoa; class Kinetoplastea; order Trypanosomatida; family Trypanosomatidae; genus Phytomonas; species Phytomonas sp. Hart1. Next base: position 976,816 of record HF955202.1, on the reverse strand, counting down.
GGACTGCCTTTTCCGTATATATCAATCTCTTCCATGCCGGGATGGAGACCGCGATTTTCCTGATAAGCGCCATAAATCGCACTAGTTATCGTCTTCTTAAGCTCCTCCCCCTTCGTTGAGGATGAGCTGTCGTCTTTAACTATCACCGATGCGGAGGAATGAGACTTTTGGACAGGCCGCTTTCGATGGACCTTTTCCTCCTTGCAAGCGGGCTTGGAATGAGATGGTTTGGTCCTCATTAGGTATTACTACTGCAATGATTAGGTCTATCCTTCAGGGCTCCCTGTGGGTGATGTGGATTTACTTATGATAGATTGAATGATCTTTAAGAGTTCGTGACGTAATGGAAAGTTAAGAACCTTAGGATGACACTACAAAGTAAGGCGGTTTAAAAAAAATGCAAAGAAAATATCAACCACTGAAGAGGACATCACGATCACATAGCGCATTTACAGGAAATACAAATTATTAACTGTGAAAATATTGATTTCTGTTCGATTTGGTAAGTGCTAAAAATATCTTGGAACTCCATATCACATTAAAAAAGATAAGAATAATTCTTTTATGTTCCAATATCCTGTTTGTACACATAAATAACATAGTTTAAGAAACTAACCCTCCACTCTCTGTTTTAATTTAGAAAAATAAAATACAATAAAAAAGGAAAATTCAGAATATTCAATTAAAGCGACATCAAGAAGAAAGAGCACAAGATACAAGTATTCAGTCGTCCTTTTCAGATTCATCGCTAGCACTGCTTTCTTCCTCCTTCTCCTCTTCTTCCTTCTCTTCTTCCTTTTCCTCTTCTTCTTCCTCCTTCTCCTCCTCTTTCGGTTCTTCCTCCTTCTCTTCTTCTTCTTTCTCTTCTTCCTCCTTTTCGTCCTCCTCTTTCTCTTCTTCCTTTTCCTCTTCCTCTGCATTTTGTGAATCCTCACTGTCCGATTCACGCCGTTCAGACTTTCGATTACCTTCTTGCGATCCATTTTTCTCAGGACGGGCGCGCTTCATGCCTTTATTAATAAGCTGCATAATTTTTTCGGACTTTGATTTCAGCGACTCCAAATCCGTGTAATTCGGAAGACTCCGGCTCAGCCATTCCTCGGCATGTTGAATAAAATCAAGCCTCTTTTGTAGATTGTCAGAGGGTGGCTCCTTTGAACTCGTAACTTTCTCTTTTAGCTTCGCAAGGGCATCGCTAACCCGCGCAGAGACTTTGGTTTTGGCGAGGGAAAGGGTATCCTCACCCTGGAATTTCTTCGAAGCCTCAACCATCGCCATCACTTCCTCTCCGGAAAGTCGTTCGGAATTTTGCACAACAAGGCTTTTCGTTTTATTCGCGAGGGCTTCAGTTGCGCTGACAGTGAGCAGACCATCCGCGTCGATTGAGAAGGTTACGGTAATGGTCGGATGGCCTTTCTTTGCTTTGGTAATGCCCTCGAGTGAAAACTCGCCGAGCTTATGATTATGCCGCGTGAGCGGGCGCTCGCCCTCGAAAACTTGGATATCAACGTCGGTTTGGTAATCCTCGACGGTGCTGTATTCCTTTTTGATCTTGTACGGGATGGTCGTATTACGCGGGATAAGGACGTCAAGCTTCCCGTTATCGACCTCGACGCCAATGGAAAGGGGAACGACATCCATCAAAACCACCGCTTCCGTTCTCTCGGATTGTTGTTCGGTCGAATTGCTCAGAATACTTGCTTGAATTGCCGCTCCGATAGCAACCGCCTCGTCCGGATGGACAGAATTACAGAGCATATTGCATTTAAAAAGATCCTTAAGGAGGTTATGGAGCTTGGGGATTCGGGAGCTCCCGCCAACCATGATAATTTCATTAATATCCTCCACCGTCATGGCGGCATCTTTGAGAACGTGCTTTACGACGCTGATGCATTTGTCAAAAATCTTTTCATTCAGCTCCTCCAACTTCGCGCGAGTGATTCTCAGGGTGTACTCATCCCCTCCAGGCAGCAAGCCATCCAGCACAAGCTCCTCGGATGTGCTGTGGGAGAGCGTCTTTTTGACAACCTCACAGGCCGCTCGCGCTCGTGCCATTTGCCGAGGATGTTGATCGAACAAATGCACCCCATGGCGCTTTTCCAGGTCCCCGGTAATGTACGCGAGAAGATTAAAATCCATGTCCTGCCCACCAAGATGGGTATCCCCGCCGGTTGCGCGCACCGCGAAGCTCCCCATATCGATTGTGATGATCGAAACGTCGAACGTGCCGCCGCCGAAGTCAAAAACCAGCGCGTTCAGTGGCTTTCCATCGCTTTGGGAGGGCTTCGCCCCGGAGTTCACGCCAATCCCGTAGGACAACGCCGCAGCCGTCGGCTCGTTGATGATGCGCAGCACCTCAAGCCCAGCAATCACACCGGCGTCCTTGGTGGCCTGACGCTGCGAGTCGTTGAAGTACGCAGGAACCGTGATCACCGCTTTCTTCACCTGCTTCCCAAGGTACGACTCCGCGCAGGTCTTCAAATAGGCCAAGACGCGCGCGGAGACCTCAACCGGGTCGAGCTGGAGCGACTCGCCCTTGAACTCGACGTGGATGCGCGGCTTGTCGTCGCCTTTGCCGCCGTCAGAGATGACAAAGGGCCAGCGTTGGCAGTCCTCCTGGACTGTCTTCTCGCTCAGCCGCATCCCGATCAGGCGCTTGGCGTCGAAAATGACGCTTGAGGCCCCTCGCGCGCTGAGGTTCTTTGCCCCATCCCCGACAATGACCTCGTCGTGTTGGAAGGCCACGTAGGATGGGGAGGTGCGATTGCCCTGGTCGTTTGGGATGACCTGGACCTGGTCGTGGAGGAAGACGGCGACGCAGGAGTAGGTCGTGCCGAGGTCAATCCCAATCGCCCCTTCGAACTCCTTGAGCATGATGAACGGGGGAGGTCGGTTGGGGGGGTGGTTAAAACTTGCCCAAATCAAGGGATATCAATATATAATAAGGCAGATGGGTGTGTATATAATGGGAATATAATAATTGTAACAATAAAAATATAGTGATAATGGTAATGATGGAAATTATAGTAATATAATAATAATAAAGGCCTCGTTGGGTTGGAAAAAAAGATACACTAAAAAAAAAGGAACTGTAATTATAAGGAAAACACTAGAAAGATTGGTATGGATATAACTTGAATTAGGCAAAAATAAAGGAATGGATTGGTTAATTTGAAGACTTCTCTCAGAATACGGAAGAGCGATCATCAAAAAGCACACAGATAAACAAAAAAGAGAAAACGACAATTTCGATAATATCTACTTATCAGAAAAACATCAAACAATCTATTATTGTGTCAAAGAGGATTGGGGTTAACGAACTACATCAAATAATACCTCCCTAAATAGCAAAATATCAATTTTAGAAAGCTTGGATAGGAAGTTAATCGATAATTTTCTACTACCCTATATTCAGGTGAAAATAAAAAAAATAACAATACATGGTGCCATGAGATCTATCGACATTCAGATGAGTCTGAACGCACATATTTTTTGTCAATTGCAATAAAGTAAACTCAAGGGGCTCGTCTTCCTTTATAAATATTAACAGTAATGTCTAATTATCGTTTCATGCCTTGAATCAATAAAAAAGGAAACTGTAGCCAAAAATTAAGATTACAACATTCCCTCAACAGGCATGAATTCATCCACTATGGGTCTGGGGTTTTCACTTTGTAGTTGTATAATTTTCTTACGCTATTGTTTAATTATCAAGTGAACCCATAACCCATCGCGTACGCCTCCATAAATCATACGGAAGCGCAAAACGAGGTCGACAAAGAATAAGCAAGCTATTCTGGGAGAGCACATGAAAACTATCCTCGGTGGCGGATTCCACTAAACTTCCTTCCACACCAGACGTCGTCAAATCCCGCGAGCGATTCAATTGGGCGAGTTTAAACTCATATTGTTCCTCCTTCAGGAAGGACGTTATTTTTACTCCTAATAAATAAAGATAATGATCCATCATAATATCATATCGATACTGCTCCGCTGCCTTTGATAGGGATACAAGATCGTCCTCAATGGTAAAACTTCGTCCTTTGGGGTTAGAAGATTCCTCCTTGAACTTTAATCGCGAATGGTGTCTAGGCATTTTTGCGAGGTCCTTTTTCAAATTCTCCCGACGCCACGCCGACCACGGCCGGCTCCTCAAAAGACGCCACCATCGTTGGATGCGAATAAACGCCCCCAAACGCGGCTGGCAGGCCCCCAATCCTAACAGTTTCGCCAAACCCGTTCGAAGCAAAGGCTCTTCGTGTAAGGCGATCAAAGCGGCCCCTTTTAAATACGCGAACCGCATCCAAGTTAGCCCATGATGATAATAGAGCCGCTGTCGGGCGGCGAATTCTTCCTCGGAAAGGGTGTAAAGCACGCGATGGGCCTCCCGTTGTTGGGTGCGGCGCCTACTTTCCGTTTCCTCGGCATCAATCTCCACCACGTGAAAGGGGTCAGAGGTGGATAATAAATAAAATTGCTGGGGTGGACGATAATACTTTTGAGAAACTTCCAACTCACGCTTGCGGACGTTTAAGGCTTGTAAATATAACGTCGCAGCGCTCTGCTCTTTTATTTTTAACAATTCTGCTTCGATTTCCAGGATTCGAAGATCTCGCATCGAGCTCAGGAAATTACGACTATCGAATTCGATTCTTTCTAGGTGTGCGCGAGATTGTTTTTCCTCATTGCTCAAGTCCTCTTTTTCTTGAGTTTGAATAACTTTCTGATGATAAGCTTCTTCCCCTGCACGCTTATCCATCTGACAAATAATTTTGGTTTCTTGAACTAATTTGATTAAATTGCATTCATAATAATAATAAAGTTCTTGATATTCATCGACTTCCGATATAACTAGCAAAGCGCGTTGCTTGCTCTCCTGAGATTGCAATATGTGTCTTTCATCCTCCTGTTCTAGCATTTGCTGCTTAAATTTCAGGCCTTTCAAAGACTTTGAGGAGGCGAAGGGTACTGAAAAAAACTCCTTTTCATAATTTGATACTCCAATGAGATGTGGAAAGATACACGAAGCCGTGTATTTGGTCGAAGGCTGAATAGTATCCTCATTAAACCCTTTTTCCACCACTGTGTATTCCTCGCTGACGAACGATAAACCAACCGAAGAAGAAGGTGTAATAATAGACGTTTCTTTAACCAAATTGACCTTGATTTGCTGAAGTGCTGGAAGGTTTAAACTATCCATTAGTATAACTAAATTACACAGAAAATGTTAACCTTATTCTTTCAGTATGCTTAAAAGAAAAATGGAAAAAAAGACCAATATATAATCGTATTGCTATTTAATACCCATGCGATATCAATACTATAGTAATTTCAACTTCGAAAAAAAACATAACAATGAAAGAGTAAGAAAAAGTGAAAACTAAAATGTCAAGTTTGTTGCCTCTTTTTACTCATATTTATACTAATCATAATTTTCTATCCACATCCATTTAAAATGGAAGAGTGGATTGCCAGAGGTAGTTTTCTCGACGAGGCAGTAGCTGAAGCTGCCTGATCTGCACTTTCCTCTCCATATCCCGTCCACTCACCCATCGCGGAAAAAATATTGTCGGGGTAAGTTCTTTGTCGTTAACCACCCCTTCTGATATGTGATTATTTGTGAATACATTCGTCGGAATGCCTTCCCCACGTCCCTCAACGTCCATTTGTTCATTATCATCTTCTTCCTCGCCGGAAGAAACGATCACTGCTTCGAAAACGGTTTGCATAGGTCGTTGTTGGGGATGGGTACTACTACTACTACTTCTCTGAGGATTACGCCGCCTTTCCGCGATGATAGGTTTTCGCTCCGACGCGATTGATTCCGCATCCACGTCAACAATGAAAGCCGCCTCGCCTTGATTCGGTGAGAAATGCGTGGAAGTACGCGCGGGATCCTCATTGGCTGAGCCTAACGACTCCCGCCCTGTCGATTCTACAATCACGTTTGGCAATGCCGCGGGAGGCCGGGTGGGGCAATCCTCAGGCCCCTGAATGTCTAATGAGGTTGAAGGTCCCTTCTTCGCCAGCTTTATCGTCTTTTTCCGTGAGTGGTATTTCTCCTTGAAGGCGAGGAGGCTGCGTTTATGCTTTTCCACGGCCCGCCGCTTTTCCAGCAGTGTGGTTTGGGTCTGATTTAGCACCGGAATGGTCTGCATGAGGTAAAGCTCCAGCTCCGTCGTCGTCATGTTTGTAAAAGAGAGCGATCGAAACGAGATGCTCATGTCCGATCCCGCATCCATTGCTTTGAGGGAGGGAAAAAGCTGATTATGCTGCTCGACATCGCGTAAAAGCTCCGTCCGTTGGGCGTGCAGTGCTGCGCATTGACGACTGATTTGCATTACGCACTCCTTCTCATGAAGAGTGCGGTGAAGCCGCTTGAGGTACATTTTCTGAGCGTGATGAATCCGCTCAAAGTCCTTTTTCGCGTTTTCCGCGTCTTCGGAGGGCTGAGAAAGCACCTCGCCCAATGGGAACAACGGAATTGTGTTCGACACGGGTTGTTGACAGCCTGGGCAAAGCATCACTTCACTCGAAATGCCACTAGGTTTCACCTCTTCGTATGAATTGATTAATTTCATACAACGCTTTACAAATTCAATGCAGCTTAAATGCATGACATGTTGACAAGGAAGGAGGAGAGTCGCACGCTGAGGGCCGTCTGTGCCGACAGGGACCGCACACTCAGAGCACTCAATGCAATCCACATCATCCTTTTTTTGAGGTATTTCCATGATCAAAAAGGGAAAGAAAATAAAAATAAAACCCTCTAAACAAAAATCAGGAAAATATTACTATGACAAAGCGAATCAACACTCCTTAAGCTTTGTTTTTTCAGGCTCCTCACTTCCCTTTCTTTATCTAATATCTATTTAAAAAGGAAATTGTGCCTATACAATATAGTTTTTTTTTTTTAGTGTAAGTGTATATATATATCTTTTGATAAATAAAATACTACCCTAAAAAACTGCGAAAAGGATGAATATTTTGTCTCATTAACTACAGAAAGTGCTCATATAATGAGCTGTTTCAGTTATCAAAATCCTCAATAACACGAGTTTTTTCTCTTTTGAAGAAATAAAAAATTAAAAGTGTAGTACAACAGCCACGTTCTTTTTGCTTTTCAGCAAACCTCTCATGTAATGAATTCACTTTAACATAGTATACATCAATATATATATATATGTGTGTATATATAATAATCTATGGATCGGCGGGTTTCCTCTTCCACATAAACTTTCTCATACACAACATTCTTTGCTCACATACCTTTACTCGATTTGCATTTTGTCTTTGCTTTTTCCTCTTTGGATAGAACGCTGAATAGCATCAATAGTCCGATGCGGACGGAGTATGGTGAATAAATTATGAGAGTATAGATTCATCTCCAAGAGTTGAAAGACCTGTCGATTAGAGGTATTAAAAAAATATATATCTAAGTTTTGTACCCATTCGCTATTCTTTTGTTTTTTCCTTTCCTCCATTCGATGAGGAAACTCGGGTAGCATTGCAAATATTGAACTTTATCAAGTTTGGTGCTGATGACAAAAGCCTCGCAAAGACCCCCACCGCGAACAACGCGTAGTCCTCCACCTCTACTATTGTAATTGACTCTAAACTAGGGAATAAAACTAGATCCGCCACGTCCATCCCAGGCGAGACCACCCGCTTCGTCTTCGACGACTTTGACTGCCCGGCATCGATGAGGATGGTGTCCGAAAAGTCCCCCGACGGGCGCTCCCCCGGCTCCACCGGGGCGCATCCGCCGCGGAGGTTCACCACCAGCCCCTGCAAATAGCTCAGCGGCTCCTCCGGGGTGAGGAGCCGGCGGAGCGATCCCACGGTGAGGGGGTCCCAGATCTTGAGCGTCCAGGCCCGCGCGGGCGCCCCGTCGGCCGCGCGCAGCATCGCAAAAAGGTCCCCCGGGAGGTTGAGCAGCGGCGACCCCGCCGCGGCCCTGCGAGAGCCGACGACGAGGGTGTGGAGGCAAGGGTGCCAGCGCCACCACCCCACGGCCCAGGACTGCAGCAGGCCCGCGTCGAGCTTCAGCACAGCGAGGCCCGGCCCACGAGTGGAGGTCCTGCNGGAAGTGCGCGAGGGCGGG
>HF955202.1:953645-968501 GCA_000982615.1 Phytomonas sp. Hart1 | reverse complement strand
AGCCCCGGCAGGCGCGCCAGCAGCTGCAGCGTCGGGACGGGGTCGAGCGGCGGGGGAAAGGGGGGGGGGTCTTCGAGTCGAGGATGGACAGCCCGCGAAGCCCGGCGCGGCGGCCCGGGAGGCCCAGGTAGGGGGTCAGCGACTCGCGCAGCAGCGGGGTCAGCTCCGCCAGCCGCGCGTGCGAGACCATCGCGGGGACGACGCAGACCCGCTCGAGAATCACGAAGGCAAGACACAAGCGCCGTAGACGGTGGCAGGTCGCGCTGAGCTGCACACACCCCGGCGAGATCGGCTCGCAGAAGTGGAAAATCGCCTCGATGATGGAATCGGACAGAACGGAGAAGTCATCACGAGGCTTAGGGGGCTCCTGTAGCTGCTCTAGCTCGTGTCGTAAGGCAAGGTGAGGGTCTTTTTGCAACCACGCCTGGCGCAATTCGTCGTAGTTCGCATATTTCGTGATAACAATAGAGCGGCCAGTATGCCTTTCAGTATTGGATAAGCGACCAACCTCTAAAGGAGTGGATTGCAAGATACCATCCGGAATGACGGCAGCGTCGTTGTTAAAGTGAGGGAACGACTGAACCCTTGCTGACATCTTGAGGTTGAAAGAAAAAAAATGATACGAGGCAGTCAGCCTCTTATCTTCTATGATTCTCTGTAAGAGAAGTGTGAAACTGGATACTTATATAAAACCATCATAAATAGGAAACCAAATAAAATTTGGCCTTTGTTAGTTTTTTTTTATCAAGGAATTTTTTATTTTGTCTATCAATACACTACAGAAACGCAGAAAATTAAATTCAATAGTATACAAAAGATGTTAATAGGTACATCTCAATCTTGCTAAGCCGTACTTTTCTTTGCTAAGAAAGATGCAAAATGAACACAAGGCTGTACGATATCAATACACGTATCCTCTAGCAATAAAATACGCTCTATATCATCGGCATGGCGCCCGTCGGGAGTAAAAGAAACTAAGGTTTGGAATGAAAACAACGGATAAGTTCGATCGCGATCTTGAAAATATGTCACCAAAGTTCCAACCTGCCAGCGGCAGCCGCGAACTCCCATCCCTGGTTTGGGTTGATGCACCCACGCCTGCACTGGCGAAATCCCTTGCACAAGGGTAGAAGCTTCATTACACGTGGAAGTATCAACCTGCAGCCCTAAAATAGACTCTTGTTGGTTACAAAGCTCCTCAATTACGTCCTCGATGCCGTGGAAAATGGCTCGCTGGGTACCAAATATAGTAATTAGAGTGCAATTCGTATCCAACAAAGAATACAGAATACCGAGATCTATCGTGGTGGTTAAAGATATAGCCCCCTGGCGTAGATCTGGTGGGTCGGGCCTCGACTGCAGGGCATCGAGAGCCTTCTTTAGTGGATCTTTGCGAAACTGGAGTTCTTCAAAGTTTTCTTCAGCGGAATCCAAAACACTCAACTCCTCTTGGAGGACTCGGTGCACAGATTTGTGAGAAAGGGTCTCAACCTCCGAGATCCATTGAATCAGCAGCTTGTCAAAAGACGTGGAATCGTTCAATTGATCTAACATTTTTATTAGGGTAGGAGTTATCGTTTCTCTTTTTATCTAAGACTTTTTGTCTTTAAGCACTAGAAAACAAAAGAACAGAGAGCATCTTCTTTACTAGAACATAGCCCCTTATAAAATCACTAGCATCTTTGGAAAGATCATAACGTAAAAGTCATGATGCGTTTTTGTTCTTTTTTCATATATATTTTTTAAAAATGAGTTAACTAAAAATAACCGTGGTGGAGCATGACAATACTTAAGATTTCCCTCACTTCTTGTTTGCGCGTGCGGCGATGGCCTTCTGCATGCGCTTCTTAGCGCCGGGGGTGGAGTCCATCTTGGCTGCCTTCCGCTGGATCTTCCGGAGAGCGACCTTATGCCACGAGACGGGATCCTTCACGTCGGCCGCATCGAAGACCTTACGAGCCCAGTGAGCTCGTGAACGGCGGGCCACGAGCAGCTGGTAGCGCTCAAAGTCTGTCGAGGTGGCCAACGCCTTCTTCGCCGCCACACGCACGGCCGTCCGGGTCATAGCGTAGCGCTCAAGAATCTTCGACGACGCCATCGCTTCCTTCAGGGCCTTGGCGCTGCAGTTGCGTGAGATCTTCACGCAAAACTTGAGCGGCTCAATATTACGGAGGTTCTGCACGTGGCGCCACATCTTCTTGTCCTCCGGGTTCTCAACAATGATGCGGTTGCCGTCAACGATGTCCACAATGACGCCGATACGGTCCTGGCGAGGTCCACGGAGGATGCGCACAAGGCGCCCAGCACAAACGTAGTGACTCTTTACCATTATGAATTATAGTGTTATGCCCTTCGGGAGAAAAAAATCAGAGTAGATTTAATAAATTACAATAAACATTCGAAATGGGAATAATTGGCCTTTAGTAGTCATAATTTCACTGAACGTTATGGTTTGATTATTCTAAAAGTGTGCATATACATTAAGACAATTCATGTGGTAAAATTGCCTCTTCACGTAGTGTAAACAATAGGGTCTGAATACATAAACAAATCCTTGTAAAAACAATATTTTTTACATCAATATACTAAAAGGGGAAAGAGGAAGTTATTTCATTTCGGTGATACAAAATCGCCACTAAATCGAGCGGAAACAGACAAAAAAACAACAACGAAAAATATCCACCTCCTTGGAGTAAGACCTCTTCTTTCTATCCATCCCTTTAAAATAAAAGATATATGTATATTTAATTGTTAAGCGCGCACACACATGCAGCGCCCTTTAGAAGCCAGTAGTCAGAAGACTTATTTGAAGGAAATTCTATTGACAACACATAATTGGAACTAGCTCCAAGAGACGACATTACTCCTGCCCGTACTGTAGTACGATACAAGGAGACTGCATGGTAATCATCAGGTTTGTTGTGATATGGTTCGGGAAGGAAGTGAATAACAGGGAGAGTATCGTACAGTTCTCCAGGCAGGGAGTCTGACATCACCTCATCCACACAATTCCACCGCCACGCATCAGCATAAAGACCATAGACGTAGCATCCTCGCTGAGGTCCCTCCTCCATCTGGTCCACATCGATGTTAACAACATTAAACCGGAATCCGAGCTTATCAACGGAAACCTTCTCGGCACGCGCAAAAGCCTGACTAATTCCAGTTATGAAAGCGCTCGAGTTAAAAAATCCACCGATCCAAAACGCCTTGGGCTCTCCCCGGCGGACCCACGTTCGGATGAAATTAATCCTCTGTAAAAAGTCGCGATACCATGCCCCCAAAGGCTTCAGTGAGGAGTAGGCAATCGCGCTCCAGAGCTGGGGCACCTGATCGTTCAGGAGCGACGTGTACATCGCGTCCAGATCGACCGAGAGCACCGTAAGCCCGTTCAGGGCCTTCTCCATGTCGGACAGCGTCTGCCGCATGCGGTCAAGGAGCCTGTTGTACATCCCGACCTCGTGGGCCAAGACGGTAGACATGGAATTCGGCAGCCCGTCCTCGAGGGTGACGAAGGTGGTGGGGCCGGCCTCCTCCCGCAGAAGGTTCTTCGGCAGCCCCGCCGCGAGCTCCTGGCACTTATGCCGAACCTCCTCCTCGGGGCTCGCCAGGCCGTCCCCGGCCGCCCCTCCGCCTCCCCCGACCTGTCGGGGCTGGATGGACACGATGGTCTGCAGGAGGTACTGCGAGGTCTGGAGTTGGTGCCGCAGACTGGCGTTCTCGTGCAGGCCAAAGGCCTCGGGCTCGTCCACGAGGGGCAGATGCTGAATATGGGCTTTGAGGTCCTCGAAGGTGCTGCCCGCCTTCGGCGCGACGTACTTGGCGCTCTCGCTAAAGGCGTAATCGTCCCGGAGCAGGCCAGGACCGATACATCGCCGCAGAATCGTCTGCAGCAGGCCGCGGTCTTGGGGGTCGGTGACCCGGCCACCATAGTTGATCTCGCCGATGATGTACTCTATCGGATCCCACGGGATCACATTCTGCTCTTCGAAGAAGAGCCGTAGCCACTGCTTGGAGACGTCAAGGTCGGTTTCGTTCCATTCGTACACGACGTTCCATCCTAGTGGACCAAACTTCCGGCGCTCCAGGACAAAGGAGTGCAAAAAGCAAAGTCCATACAAAAGCTTCTTGAGTGCCTCATTTTTGAAGTAGCCACTGATCTTCTCCTGATCATTAAAAGGGGCGTAGTCTTTGGGTGTAAGATTCCCAACGGCGCGAATCATATTTGCACGTAGCCCTGTTGGTGGTTCATTAGTGAGTTTAATGCTACTCTGAAGCACAAACACGGGGAAAAAGTCCGTTGGCATGGAGGTGAGCCAGAGGCGGAAGTCAGGGTGGGTGTCGGATAGTCCACCCTGAAGTTTTGCAACCTCGCTCTCCAGTTCGGGCATAAAACTCTTGGATAAATGACAGTTCTGAAGGAGTGCCCAGGATCCATTCGTTCGGCAGTTTGCGATAAGCTTCTTGGCGTTCTCACTCTGGCCTTGGCCGAGGGAGATGTACTGCAGCTCCCGCCCTTCAGACTTCACGCAGGCCTGCAGCGCACCCATAGGATCCGCGCCTTGAGATAAGACAAATATTATCGGCGTCGCCGGGGTGCTATCCTGCAGAACCGTCGCCAAGTCAAACGGCGGCGTCTCCACATACGACGCGCCCATGGACGTGCTAATGTAGTTGTAAAGCGCAAGGTAAAGCTTTTCCTCTCGGAAAGTTCGCACGAGAAGGATCCTTTGGAAAGCCGTCAGACGATCCACCCACCCACACGGCACGACCGCGGTTTGTATCTCATCGTGCATTGCATAATTCTTCCACTCCGTCGGATCGTGCGAAAGGCTTTCGCACAGCTCCTTGTAAGCAGGGACGCTGAGGCTGAGGGCCTGGATGAGTTCCCACTGCTGTCGGGTCATCCACTTCAGTTCGGAAGGCAGAGTGGGCAAGTTGGATGGGATTAGCGCCGTAGAGCGCACAAAGTACTGCCATTCGGCTTCCGTGATATCGCCCTTCTGGCGCGCAATCGACGTGACGATGAGTACCGAGAGAATAATTTTGTCCCGGTTGAACAGACCACGACAGACCTGATTATAAGTGGTTTCCGTCAATCGCTCAATCACATTTATAAGATGGCCCTGAAGCATGTCATCGCTTTCCTCCTGGTAGTTCTGTGGCTTATCGGTATTTTCGATCTCATGACGCGCTAAGTTCACAAAAAATTGTAAAGAGTACTGATACATGGGGTCTATACTGGCAATATCAGCGATCACAAAGAATAGGACCGACGCGCGCACCGCCACGCTGCGGTACTTCTCACGGGAAACGGATATGATTTCCATTTTATGGTTTGCTTCAATTTGTTGAGCGCTGACAACCTCGGCATTCGATTGGGCGGCTTTCAGTTCAGCGATCAGCTCTGAGTCGTCCAGAATGTTACCTTTTGTCGAATTCAACCGCTCAAGGATGGTTTTTTCAATCGCCTGAAGCTTTCGCTCTCCTTGCGAAATATTCTCGATCATCCGATTCTTCTCCCGTTCAAGCTCACGTTTCTCAATGGAGACAACCTCACCGAGAAGCTGCTCCTCGAGCCCCTCTCGCGTGACCGTGAAGTTAATCAACGCGACCCGTGTACTGATATCCGGCAGGTAGTGTGGATTAGCCAACTTTGTACACATGAAAAGCCTAAAGTTTGGATGAAAGTCGATAGGGCCAGACTGCGTTGTGAGCTGAATTTGCGGCATCCCACCCTCTCGCATGATGACACGGCGCGCAATCAGATTATCGAGCGCGAGGTCTAGTGTTTCGCCAACATTATCGATAATCACAACGCCACCAAGGCGAATCTGCATCTCGAGGGTTCGCATCCACGTCGGATCGGTCATACGAATTATCTTTAACATCGACATATGACCATGTTTGGAATCGCGCGAAAAACTGCTCTGACGGTTGACAATGGTTGATTGCTGGTAGCTAAACTGGTGCGTAAGCCACTTGATGCCCTGCTCCTGTGGATCAATAAACAGCGGCCACCGATGAGGCGCGTGCGAAAGCATCGCGATGATGGCATTTTCAGCTGACGTATCGTCCATCGGCAGCCCATTGACCCTCCAGCTGAGGATGTCGACAGGGTCGCCGAGGGTCTGAATTAAAGAAGTGCTGGGGTTGAGGTCCAAATTGCACTCCTGGAGCCGTTCAAACCACGCCTTGAGTAGTCTCTTGCGGAAGGCTGGGGTGAAAGAGCCAAAGTAGGCCGCGCAGGCGCTGGCGATGAAGCTCTGCAGAGGTAATTCATTCAACTTTACGCTGAATTGCGTGATATTCTCAGACCATCGAGCGCCCTCACTCTTCAGCGAATTCGACAGCATCTCCGCGTTTTCAAGTCGCCGAATACACACCCGCAAGCCCGTCTCCAAGTCGTTCTTTCGCTTCAGGCTTTGTTGGTAGTTCTCCTCGAGCTCTGCAAGCTCCCTCTCAACATCACGCAGGAGCTGTTGGGTGGATTGGAGTTTGGATGTCGTTTCCGCCAGGTGTTGTTCGGCCTCCGCGGCGGCCTGGCGCATCGGCGCCACCTCCTTAACAATTTTAGAGTACTCGTTGACCGCGTGCACCCACGCGCAGAGGCTCCCACACGTCTGCGACCCCCTTTGGGAACAAATCTCCACCGTGAACTCGTCGTCGTTGATGTATTTTTGGATCTTCTGGAGGATGGCTGGCTTGACGTTTTCGGTGGGGTAGTTTCGAATCATATCCAGCAAAGGACGATAAGATAAAAACTCACGAGCCCCCTTCCAGTCCATCCCACCCGACCACGAATTGCTAAAGTCCTTGAACTCAAACATGCTCATACACGCCTGGGCGGTTTTGAGGACCGCCGACGGTGGGTTGGCAAACGAGCGCAGCTCATTTAAATCGCTGGCCTGAATCGTATCGAGGGCTGCCTTTGCACGCGTAATAATCGGTTTTGCCTCTGCCAGACGACTATTCGCCTCGGAGGCAATACGCGAGGCTTCGCTTTGCTGTTCGGCCGCGCTGGCTTGCTGGGCCCGGACCTGGACCTGCATCTCGCCCACCTTGGTTTGGCGGACCTTAAGATCGGCCACCACGGTTTGGGTTTCCTTCGAGGCCTGCTCCAACAACGGCCGCTTGACCTCGATCTCATTCCGCATTTTGCTGATCATCTCGTCCGTCTCGTTCATCTTCAGCTTCCCGTTTTTGATGCGATCGAGCTGCTCCTGAATCGTCTTGCGCTGCTCCAGAAACATCACCTTGTACATCTCAATAAACTCCAGGTAGGATGTCGGCGTGACGTAGTAGCGGCGCCGCACCTCCTCCCAATATGTGTTCGCCTGCTCCACCACACACGCGTGGACATCCACGCACATCACCGGGAGTTTGGCGAAGAAATCCGCCGGCATTAATCCGTCGAGATCTTTGAGCAAATTCTCCGAGACCCCGTTTAGGGCTTCGGTCGGCCATTCGTCCAGCCAATCAATTGAGCAGCAGTTTGTCAAGGACGGGAACTGGCGGCAGTGGGCCCGGAAGGCGTCCCCGACCGGGCTCATACAAAGCGCCACGTGAAGATTATCCCGAACTCGGGAGATGAAGAAGTTGTAGACGTCCTCTCGGTTTGAAATACCGACCTTTCGGGCCTCTTCGAGGCACGAATTAATTTTCTTCTCCCGTTCTTCGGTGCTGAAGAGGGATGGGACCTCACCGGAGTTGAGGATGTTGCTGATATCCTCAAGCATCACATCGTGCACTAATTGGTTGTCGGATAACAAAATCACGCAAGGTCGGCATTTGACGCCGGCGTAGGTGTAGACTTCCAACAAAAACTCGTGGAAGTCGGCGATGGAAAAGCCCTTCCCGACTGCGACCTCGAAGACGCGGCAGTCGGCCACGTAAGCCGCGAGGCGGGAAAGGGAGCGCTTGCCCGACCCCCCCACCCCCACCACGAGCGCGTGCCCACGTGGCTGTCGAAGAATGCGAATCAGCCGCGCCAAGTGCTCGCAATGATCTTTGAAGAAGACGAGATTGAGCTGGGATGCCGGGACGTCGGTATTGCTGGCGTCCCGGCCCTTGGCATCGACCAAATTGA
Organism: Phytomonas sp. Hart1; assembly: GCA_000982615.1. Taxonomy (NCBI): domain Eukaryota; phylum Euglenozoa; class Kinetoplastea; order Trypanosomatida; family Trypanosomatidae; genus Phytomonas; species Phytomonas sp. Hart1. Next base: position 960,412 of record HF955202.1, on the reverse strand, counting down.
GAATGGAATTGTACTCCTCTTGGTAGTCTCCCAAAACGTGCGGGAGACGCTTAAAATCGGCGACCTCCTCGTAAACGCGCTCGGCGGAGCCGAATCGCATAAAATCTGCCCAAACCATCGGTGGATTGGCCACGATTTCCTCCAGCAAGTTCGATCCGGGGATCAAATGGGCGATCGCGTCACTCATGAGGTCCTCCCAGAAAAACCGCCGATCCTCGGCGGTCGCGAGGCGGTCGGAGAAGCAGCGCCGGCACTCGTGCACCCACAGCCGGACGGCGGTCTTGGCGTCCTTGCAGGCCCGCGGGGCGACCTGCATCATCCCCTGAAAAACCTTCGCGAGGTCGCGCAAATTGAAGGTGTAGTGGGGGGTCGCCGGGCGGGGCCGGAGGCCGCCCCGCAGCCCGTTAAAAACCTCCACGCTGGTCTGCACAAGCCCCCGGGCGAGGTGCCGCACCTCCTTCGCGAAGCCCCGCGCGTCGAGGAAGCCCCCGAGGACGGCCCCGAAGATCCGCCGCATCGCGACCTCGGACAGGTCCGGCACCCGCAAAAGATGAAAAAGCCGGGCGAGCCGGGGGGTGAGGGGGTGGCGCCCGCCCTCCGGGGGCCCACAGGCCGCCACGACGGTCACCCCCCGCACGTCCTTCCACAGGCCGGCGGCGCGGCGGTCGTAGAGCCCCCCCCGGCCCATCAACTGGCGGAGCAGCTCGATCGGCGGCGAGGCGCCGAAGCCCTCCGGGGCGGGCATGTTGAGGTCGTCGATAAAAAGCGCCACACGGCGCCCCGGGGGGGGGACCAGAAGGTGCTTGCGCTTCGCCTTGAGTTTGCTCTCGAGCATCTCCTGCGTCCGCGCGGCGGAGGTCCGCGCGCTGAACTGGAAGACCACCAACGACAGCTGCAAAGCCTCCTTCTGCGCCTCCAGGCAGCTCGTCAAAATCACCGTCTTGCCGACGCCGGAGTGGCCGCTCAGGAGAAGCGGCTTGCCGGCGTCGAGGAGCATCGCGGTGAGGGCGCCGTAGCGCACCGTGTCCACCGTCGGGACGAGGATGTTGAAAAAGGGGGTGGTGGGGTCGTACACGTAGTCCGGCATCGTGCTCGCCCACGGCAGAAACATCCGCCCCGCAAAGTCGATCGTCAGGTCGAAAACGCTGCCATGGTTGGGGAAATGCACAAGCTTCTCGAACCACCCACGCACGACGTTGTCGAAGTGATCCATCGCATCTTGGTCGACATTCCCGGCAACCGACCAGACATAGGAAAAGGCAAAAAGCAGATGGCAAGTCTCGTTGCGAACGTGAAAGATCTCATCATCGGGCTCGAGCGTCGACCAGTTCTCCGGATCCGGCGCCAACACCACCCCATGGGCCTTCATCATCGCGGTGAAAAGATCACACATCGACTGCACGATATTGATCTCGCACGCGCTGATGAGTACGGCCCGCTCCTGAAGCCATTTTAGCCCCCGATCCACAAAGGTGTCGAAGAGGGAAAGAATGTACTTCCGGCAGAGCGGGCCAACCCCGGCCGCCACGAGCGCCGTTTCGCTCCACTGATGGACTACCGCATTCCAGGGTAAATCCCCGGCGTTGATGTAAACCATTCCACACCGCGAGACGGTCGCCGGGGACGCCACGGCGAGATTATCCACCTCGAAAAGCATGTGAATGGTATCCGGCAATTTCACCCGCTCGCCGTTATCCAAACAAAGCAGCTTCGAGTCGTCCAAGACCGAGTTGAGGGACTCAATCCAGAGCGTGTCGACCGGGCCATCCAAAATAATCCACCGGTGGTCTTTATTCCCTTCGGAGTCTCGCACGCATTCCTTCATGATCGTCGCGAGCACGCCGTCCATCCACTCGTTGGTGTTGACGTCGAGTTGGCCGTACAACTCGTGAAGTTGAATCGCCTTGGGGTTGATCACGAATTGGTGGACCGGGCGCGCCATGGGATTGGTGCTTTCCGCCTCCCCCATTTTGGTCAGCGCCTCTGCGAGGGATTGACAAATCGCGGTCTTTCCCGTCCCCGTCCCTCCGACCAACATCACCCCATGGCGAACAATAAGGGTCTCGTAGAATTGAATCGCCTTCCCCAGCCAGGCCCCGGCATCGAGCAGCTTTTTCCCCTCCATCGCCGCGCGCATGGCGGGCAGGAGCTCGTGGTATTCCCGCTCAGGGAAGGAAACGCCGGGGAAGAGGTCTTGCATGATCCCTTTAAACAACGGCAGATCCTCCGCGACGAACTTTGGGACGTTGGAGTCATTGCAGGCGACGATGAGAGTCCAGTCCTCCGGGACCTCCGGCTGCGAGCGCTTAAGATCACCCGCCATCACCAAAATCGACTTAATCGCGCGCATGCCGAAGTCGTAATGATCCTGCATCGACAACTTCTCCGAGCTGAGTTTGTAGAGCTGCGTGATCTTCAGCGAGAGGTCCTTGGCGTCCTTGAAGCCTTCGGAGTACAAAATCACCTCCGCAATCATGCGAAAATCGGGCGTCATGACGGCGACCGGGCGAAAAAGGATTTTGAGATTATCCGGCAGCTCCGTTCGCCCGGCGTAGCCGGGATTCATCGTGGCGAAGGCGCCATAGGTCGCCCGAACGCGAATATTCGGGGTCCCTTGGAAGGTAAAACTCTCCTGCCCGTTCTGAATCGCGAGTTTGATCTCCAGTAGCTGCGAGGCAATCACTGACAGCACCTCAATGTTGATCCGATTAAACTCATCCAAGCAGGCCCACGCGCCGGTCTGGATCAGGCCCGAGAAGAATTTCTCCATCATCTTGTAGGTCACGCCATCGGAGCAGTTATAGACAATACACTGCCGCGCGAGGTTTTTGGAAAGATCCTTAACCGTTTCGGTCTTGCCCGTCCCCGCGGGACCCTGCGGGGAGGTCCCGAGGTAGAGCTTTAGAGCCCCCGTAATGGTCATATAAATACGATCGGTGAGAGGGGTAATCACCAAACGACCCTGCGCCCCGAGATATTCATAGCCGTAGACAAAGCGCGAATTGTTTTGGCGGATAAAAATATTCCCGCGGCCGTCCTCGTCGGGCTCCCAATACACCCGCAGCTGCTTCGTCCAGCCGAACTCCGATGAGTCGTGGACCTGATTAAAACACATATCATCGACCAAATCGCGCCCATGAACGTCGATCGTAATCATCGTCGAGAGTAAAATGCGCTGGAGTTTGGAAATCGGCGAGGTGGTTAGCTCGGCGAGCTCCTCCAGGGCGCGATAATTCTGCAATTTGAGCTTTTCCATCTGCTCCGGGGTGTTCCCTTTGTCCAGGGCCTCCTCCACGCTGCGAGTCCAAAGCAGCTGCTCCATAATCAACACGAGCTGGACGGGGTGGCGAAACATCCACGCATGGCGATCCCCCGAGGACTCGAAATCCTCCAAACAGGCCTGGGCGTGGCGTCGTAAAGTCGAAAACATTTCATGCTCGAGCATATCCATCCAGCTCTCGACCGGGCCGCGGGCCTTGATGCTTTGATTCGTCAGCTCCACTTTCTCCTCCTCCATGGAGACCAAATGGGTGATGGTGCTGCTTTCGCCGAAAACGAGCGTTTTGATCCCGTCAAAGATCTTGAGCATGTGCGGCATCACCAACTCCGGGGTCCGCACCTTGGCGAGCACGTCCAGAAGATCATCATTGCTGAGAAAGTACAGCCGTGGGAAGGCGCGGCGCTTTTCCTCTAATTTTCGCTCCAAACTGGACAACACCCGCTCGAGCTCGGTGATGTTGACCTCCAACTCATGCTGAAGAATCCGACTCGTCGGCGCCGGATCCCCCGGATCGAACGAGGGCGGGTTGATCAAAAGCCCGCGGTACGCGGTGGGCAAATCGTGTGCCTTTCGCATCAAATCCTTAAAAAAGTGATCCGCCTTTTCGAATCGCTTGGCGTCGTCCTTCCACTGGCTTCGGATCTCCGAGGAGGAGAAGATGTTCTCCAGGTAGACCCAATTTCGCTGAAACTCGACCCATTTATCGAGCGTCGCCTGCATATACTTCAATCGCGCCTCCCAACGATCGACTTGCGTGCGGAGAATGCCATGGCAGCAGCGGCTCGATCCGATCGTGGAGATCACAATCAAGGAATCGTCCAGCAGGGCGGAAACATCCTCGACGGAGGCGCTGACGAGCGTGAAAACGTCTTTTTGGTCCTTGTGGTGGTGGAATTCGAACTCCATCGGCGGTTTCGGCCCGCCGTCATTCCACATCGTGTTGACTTTGTCGATCTGCTGCTGAAGTTTGTCCTCCTCGATGGCGGTCGCGCTGGTGGCGAGGATGTCGGCTTTGTACGCCAGAACGTTGTTCTCCAAGAGCATTTGAATCGTGAACTGCCGATTATACTCCGAGAGCGTCTTGACGGTGCCGGTGGCACTATCCTCCACGGGGCCTACGATATTCGAAACCTTCAAGTGGTGCTCGGCCTTCATCTTGGGGTTCGTAAAGACCTGCAAAATCGGAAGAAGCTGGCGCCATTCTTCGACTTTGGCTTTAAGTTTCGGGACGGCGGCGTTATTGCTCAGCTTGGTCGTCACTTGCTTTACCAGCATTGTGTACTTCTGGACCTTATCCTGGATACCCTCGAGGTCGACCTCAGCGAAAGGCTGCACGAGAACCTCCTCGGTGAAGACCTCCCAATCCGCAATCCCGGTCCACAGTCTGGCCTTCATATTCACGTCGTTGAGCATATCCTGCATTGTATCCACCGTCGTCTCCTCCACCCCAATCGCGGATTGAAAGCGCCGGAGCTCCTTCTCCCGCTCCGCGATCCGCTGGGCCTCTTGTTGGAGCTCCTCAATATACCGAATCACCACCTCCACCTCCTCCTCGTCGGAGTTCACAATCGGCTGCCCGGCCTTATCGTAGACCTCCTCGATTTGCCGACGAAGTTGGTCCATCTGCTCGTCGATATTCCGCGCGAAGAGCCGTTGTTGGGATTCCTTGCCGTCCTCAATCACCTGGACGAGGGTCCGCAGTTTGTCGAATTGCGGTCGCGTTCCGCTGCGGAAGATCTCCTGATCCTGCTCGGGAATCCCAATGGACTCCTCCTGCAATAGATTAATCAACTCGCGAATAAAATCGAAGGAATTGCCAATCGAATCAAGATCGGACTCCAGGCTGTGATAATAATCGAGGTACTCAACGTAGTGCTCGACGGTTTTCGGGAAGGCGCTCAAGTAGGCATTCCGCTTTTGCAATCCTGATAATAGGACCTCGTTGTAGCGATGCATAATAATCGGCATGGTTTGATGAAAGGCCTCGAGGCAGGCCGCCGGGCTCGGCGCGAAAAACTCCCGAAGGCTATCGGAATGAACGCGAAAATGGGTGACGTCTTTGCTGTTTGGGATTTTGCTCGAAATCATCTCCATCTGATTCTTAAAAAGCGTGAGATGATCGCGGAAAAAGTGAATGGTCTCCTGCTGCTCGAGCACCGCGTCCATATCCAACTTTGCGTTGCTGACATACATATCCCGGTACACGTTGAACCCCCGCACGTATTGGTTAACCTTGTTAAAGCAATACAGAAAACTGCTATTCATCAATTGGATGCTTTTCTTGTATTCCTCCTCGGCCAAGATCATTTCGGCGACATCGGGCCCAACCCCAGGGCCCTCCAAGCTCGTCCGCTCGTCCACATTGGAGGTGTAGACTTTAAACACGTCCATGAACTCCAGCCGCGGGACCCCCCGCGCGGTGTGCACGTACTCCGAGATAATATCATCCACCGCCTCCGTCAAGCGCACCTGTGAGGGGCTAATATTTATACATTGCTCCTTTTCATTATAGAAGACCTCGACGCTGAAAAGAGGCCCGCCAAAGAGGCTGTTGGAGTTGGAATCCGATCGCCGCTCGCGCGCGTGGTGGGTGGAGGCGTGCGAGATCGCGCATGAGGTGGTGGATCCATGTCGGGTGGCGACGCCGCTCGAGGGCCCGGTCGACTCCGAGCGCGGGTACACAATATCCGCGACGAGGTTCACCACCGCCTTAATCGCGAGGCTCGTCAGGCAGGAAATGATGAGATAATCGCAAAGTTTAATGAAGGCGGTGAGCCGCCGGCAGGTCGCCTTTCGCTGAGTAAGCTCGACGTAGGACGGCTTTTGCTGAATCCCAAGCTCGCGGATGTCGAGAAGCTTTCGCTTTCGCCGGTCCTCCTCGGTATAGCGCGTGTTCACCTGCTCGCGCTCCATCTGCGCGGCGAACATGGCGGCCTTGCAGGCCTGATCGACCTGATCGCGCAGCCCCATCACCATCCCCTCCAATCGCTCGCGCTGAGCGCCGAGGTGCTCCATCAACGTCCGGCAATACGCATCCAGCGTGAGGGTCTCACGGGGGGAGACGTAAAAATCGTGGACCGACGCGAACTCCAGACAACGCCGCCGGACCAGCCGCAGCGTCGCCGCGAGCTTCGGGTGGACGTGGAAGAGGTTTTTCTGAAGAAAAACGCGGCTGCTATTCATCGCGTGCCGTCGGACGACCCCTCGCCAGACGAGAAAGCTCCGCCAGCGCTTGTAATCCCGAAAGACCGCGAGCTCGCTAACGCGGTGGAAGATCGCGCAATCGCGCTCCCAGGTGGCGAGCGGCATGAACTCCGGGACGTCCCCGGTGAAGCGCATCACGCCGGCGGCGGAGACGGTGTAGTAGGGCCGCCCCCGCAGCTCCCCGTGCGAGACCGGCTGTAGATCGTAGGGGTCGAAGCGGTCCCGCAGGCCCCGCGGCCGCGCGACGAGGTACGCGAAGGAGTTACCCGCCTCCCCCGCCGCC
>HF955202.1:942462-952848 GCA_000982615.1 Phytomonas sp. Hart1 | reverse complement strand
ATAAATAGGGATCCAAACTATCGTGCGATTACAGAGGGCTGGTCTAAGCGACACCGTGGAAAGGAAAAGGCGGTGCGGGTTGGGGCTGTCTTCTGTATTGGGTAGACCTTAGCACCTCTCTGTGCGGTGAAACAGAGCGTCAACAATTATCTAAATATGAAAGTAACCGCTTCTATTTTTACTATACAATATAAAAACACTACTCGTACAGAAGACAGGAAATATCAAGTAAAGATCTTTTGCACACAAAGATAAGCCAATCTACAGCAAACTCCGCTTAACGCATATCCAATATTTAAATTCAGGAAGATAAGCAGGGTATGTAAAAAAAGAAAAGTAAATGGAACAGGCAGCAATAGTAACATTTTTTCAATAAAAACTATATCTATGAAGCAAATCTACTATTACTTCCCCTTTTTTATATATTTAAGGCTCCACTTGGAATGAGTATTTACAATTCCATCTTTTTTTATTCCATAGTGTAACAACAGAATTCATCTTAACTGCATATTTTACATCCAGAACACGTATCAAGCATATAAAATTAAACTCGATCAGATTATAAAATCGAAACCAATAATGGAAATCGGGAAATAACACCTTTCTAAGATTTGCCTTTTTTAAACATTTTGTATAAAGTGAAAAATCCATACACAGGTGCAATGCCAAATAAAGATATTGTAAATGATCACTCAGTTATTTAACTCGCAACATATAACTGAAAAAAAAAAACAGAATATATAGTCTCAGGTAAAAATGAATTAGAATTTATAAACATACATTATCAATTAAATTTTAAAAAAAAGCTTAAGAGTAAAAAATCCTCTTCTGCTTTACAATGTTAATCTGGCGGTGTTAATTTTTTTCCTCCTCTCCTGATTAGCTATTTCCATGGTAACTTGAGGATTGCAAAAGTCCAGTAACATCTCCATTGCCAGTTCTTCTTGCTCAATGAGAGTCATCCGTTTGTTTTCCTCGTCAAGAGCAATATAAAGGGCCTCGGATTTGAAGGCGTAAGCCACGGAATCGCGAAGATGAAAGGGAATCTTGGCACCTGGGATGATTTCTAGGGTATCTGTGATTGCATTACGCCATAATAGTCCCATCTTACAAAGATCCGCTTGCGTCAACATCCCCAATTGGAGATTGCAAAACGCAATCGAATGCTCTGACATCGTCTCCTCTCGAATTGTCATCGCCCTTTGTAGTAAGGGAACCGCATACATGCTATCCAGCACAGGAGGTCTGTGGATATCATCGTCTTCATTTGAATATTTGGTTAAACGGCCCTCGTCGAAAGTTCTTCGAATAATCCGCTCCTCACATTCTTCAATAAACCGACGTAGTGTTTTCATCAGCACCACTCCCTCGGCCATCTCCACATCCTCAATCAGTTTGCGTGCCCTCACTTCCGATAGCAAAAATTTGTTCATCTTCCCGTAAGTGAGGGTGAAATATTCCTTGGCGACCCGGCAAAAGCTAGCTTGTTGCAATTTTATGATATCGTTGTACTCTTCGCGCTGGCGCTGAACAAGCGAGAAAAAGGTCTTTCCATAGCGGTTGCTGAACCCCCGTTCCTGCGCGAGCGTACGAAGCTCATCGTTTAGAGCTTCCAAACCACTCGGTTCATCAACCTCCTCTGGTTTAAAACAGGAACCAAACTTAATATACTCGTTCGGGGTATGTAAAAGTGCTGAAACCAAGGGACCTTTTCCTTTATACATGTCTGCATCAGCGTATAATCCATGACGATCGATCTTCAGCTTATAATTTCGCTGCGCAGCGTAGTAGCGAGCTTTGTAATCCTCCTCAGTGGCCATAGCCGATCGTTTGAAGGCTTCTTCACTTTCGATGAGCGCAATACCCATTTCGACTTTTGGCTTCTCGTAGATCATTTTCTTGTTAGTTTTGTCTTTTCGGAATTATCCACTAAAAAAATAGATGCACGTAATTAAGAACACTATAAATATAAACAAAGTTCTTGAGTAATACGTTTCTATAAAAAACTGAACTAGGAAAGCTCGCTGTAAGACCACAGTGCGTAATAAAAGATAAACTAAGAAAAAAGAAGAACAATGGATTAATATACACGAGATGAATGAATTCCAGACAACATTTCAAATTTCTATTTAACCTACACTCCTGAAGCCACCTTGTATACAAATGATACAAGAATAATATTGAAATTGAAATAGTGAAATACAGAAAAGGATCCAATTAAAGCAAAAAAAAATGTTATATTACTCATGCAAAAGAGATGCGTAATCCTCTAAATGGTTTTTATCTCTATAGCCTTCTCCCTCTTTCTTTCTTTTCTATTTTAGTCAATATTCAAGAAGACTGGGATGGTTGGGCAGGAGGAGATATCTTAGCAGACTCCATATTAGAGACCTCCGAGGGCAGTCGCCTTGCCAGTGCCTTGACTTCTCCGTCCATGCTCTCCTCCACCCAACGCTGAGCCCCCTCCCCAAAGAGCCTCGCCGTGCATCCAAGCACGTAGGGGTACAACACCTCCACAAAAATCCGCACGAAATTGTAGTAAACACCCTGCTCGAGCGCGGTCAGAGTCTCCACGACGCCGGCATCCCGCGCGAGGTCGTCCGCGATTCGCGCGAGCAGCCCCTCCACTTCCCCCACTGCTGTCAGCCCCATACCGCCCATCACCACCCGACGGCAGAAGTTAAAGGCCGTCAACAACCCATTCACCGCGCAGGCCAACGGAAGGCACTGTGCGAGAATCGCCGGCGGCGCACTCACCACACCCCCGCAATGGGTATCCGTAGGGCTAGTGCTACTGTTAGTACAGTTAGGGTTACTGTTACAGCTGTTAGCAGTAGTCGTAGTCGTAGGTGTAGCCATTGTCTGGGTTGCCGTAGAAGGATCCCCCACCCCTCCTTCCAGAGGGCTGGGCCGCACGGTGGAGGTGCGCAGGGCGGAGGCCTTTCGCCAGGAAAAGCCCCGCATGGCGTTCCCATAGGCCGCCACGGTGTGGGCCATCTGGGCGGAAAAGAGGGCCTGAATTCGACTTATCAGTAGCGCCTGGATGCCGGGGAAGAGATCCATGCCGACCTGGGCCGCACGCGTTGCGCAGCTGGAGGATTGCTCGACCAAAAGTGCAAGTTCGGAGCCGTTGGTGAGCTGTCCGATGCAGTGCGCAAAGGCCGCGAGAAAGCGCTCCGCCTGGGCATAGCTCCACAGCTGAATACACTCGTCCCAGCCCTGTTCCGTTTCGCTTTTGCTTTCATTCGCTTTTTTTGTTCGTTCAGAGGGTAAGAAACAAACCTCATACTGCATTAACACATCATTGGTTTGATTTTTATAAAGTTTAATCAATTTTATCGCGCGAGAATAAGGAACCGTACTCTTCTCCGCCTCCTGAATGAGCTTGTCGAGATAGATCCTTCGCCTTTCAAGGAAAAGCTCCCTCACGTAAGATTTATCGAACCCTAAATGTTCTAAAAATGTAATTAGCTTATAAGCAACATCTACAGTAAGTGATTCCGATAAACGGGGTAAAATCACCTCGTTAAAGCATGCATCAAGCGTTTTCCAAAGTTCGAGCTGAATTCGAGAAAAAAGATTACCACTATTCGCATCGCGAGGAGTGATTCGAGACATATGCTCAACTATTAATAAAGCCTGATGATACATACCATTGCAAAGGCAATCACGCAGTAAAAAAGGAGACTCAGCGATAGCCAAAAGCTGTGGATAATTCGACATCGCATTTGACAGGATTTGCTTTTCAGTCCGCCAAGAAGCACCGACATCTGCCATATTTTGACTATAAAACTGAAGCTTACCAAGAGTTTCGAGCAATAAATTAGATTTTACAATTGCTTCAGATGAAAGAGCGTCGAGGCGTTTGTTGGACTCCCGAGACTCAAGTAAAAGCTCATAATGCTCCGCAGCCGCTTCAGTGATTGACCGCTTTACGTTATCTTGGGTATCCGCGTTCATTTCTATCTTTACTATGTTCTTTGTTCCTTTTTGATGATCATATGGTTATTAAATAACGTCGTAAAAAATTCAACGATTAAAGAATACACAACACAAAGAACAAGGAGGTTTTGATAAAGATTGCAATTGAACTACACCAAAATTGGTTTGGCTTTTTTTTTTTAAGCTGTGAAAAAAAAGCTTCAATCACCAAAACTAAAGATTGAAGGCAATAAATAATTATATACATATATACATATATGTATATGTGCAAAGCTTATGACTTCATTAACCACGACATAAATTTCCACTGATAATGGAGTCATTTTTTTCAATCCCATAATTTACATCTCCAACAAAACGCTCGCAGCAATAAGTTTGGCTGTGGAAGGAAGATCCCACTTTGGCTGAGTAACAAGCTGCTTTTCCGGATCCACATCAAGTTTATATTTATTATACATAAACCCAATCGAAAGATCTAATACATCGGAAGCAACATCGGAAAGATCAATAACGGGATATGCAGTTGTACCAATTATTTCTTGATGATTCGAAAATGTAGCATCATTTGGGGGGCACTCCTCACTGGTTTCAGTTTCCTGACCAACGTGGTTTTTTTCATTTTCATCCTTTAGATATTTCTGGCATATCCGGCTTACCATCGCACAATTCATATCTACTAAAAATAATTCATTCTCAGCTGCTCGCAAAAGCACCATATTCTTAGGATCTAACTGAATTCGAAGATAAGGCAAAGTATCATGTAGTGTCGGGCGCTGAAGTTTAGACATTATTCCTTTTATGTTATTCTCGATTCTAATGAACTTCAGTAACAAAAAAGAATATATATATAACACTCTTTCGTTTTCTTTTCACTCTTAATAAATATATTTTTACCTTAACCAATTATGAGGCCTTTTCTACGATACTGAGTAGATGGAAAAATAATAAAAAATGAAGGGCAAGGGATAAAAGAATCTCATACTGAACTCAAACCCATTCTAACTGTTTTCAGAACAAATAAACAAGTTATTGAGTAGGTTAAATTAAATGGATGCAATATTCAGAGGTGTATATTTGTGGAGAATAAGGTAAGCTGCTTTTCTTATCATTGTTGTATGCCATAGTAATATTCGCGCAAACCAACTCCCCCTTATAATTTAAAAAAAAATCATTACAAGATATAAAGCAATTGTGTATCTTAATGAATTGTATCAGTTCTTTAGAAGATAAGGAACTAGAACAAAGGAGTTGTGAATAAAAATTCCCGATATAAATAAATCAATATATAGATAATATCTTAGATTTTACAAATATTGTATCTAATATGTAATTTTCTGAGAAAAATGAAGGTAATTAAGTATTGGAGCGTGTGGCTTATGGTAACTGATAATAGTTAGTATACCGATTACTAACATAGCCAATGATAAAGAAGCACGGATAAGCAAATGTCTATCCTTGTGCAGAATCGAATCCGGAATGATAGAATTAACAGTGATAGTATATCCCTCAACCCTGAATAATCGGTATTCATTTCAAATTCAATCTTTGGAGCTAAGTTTAGTAAGATAATTAAAACATCAAAAGGTTTTAAGTAGAAGGATGCCAAAAGATCTATAGGGCATTATTCCCCAACTTATATTTCTATCCATAAGTGTACTGATTTTTCAAAAGTAAAATACGTAGCATAAACAGGTTTCTTACATATGCCAAAAAAAATCTAAGATTGAAAAGTGAATTAAATAAATATATTCTTAACATAGCAAACTGTTAAAATAAAAGAGGAGCCCAATACCCGTGTAGAGGCCACTGACTAACGTGGTTAAAAATTCAACCCCATAAAATTTTCTGATTGGAAAATAAATGGAATTAGCATCGTCGATAAAAAATGTAATGCAACACAAATAAAACAGACAATTTACCATTCATTCCATAAATAAAAGCTTCTGGAAATGATTACATTAGCTTTTAATAATGTTCAGATCAGAAAAAACTGTGAAGGCAAATATTAGCGCACGGATTTTACAGAAACTCAAGGAATACAGTTTACAGATCATCCAAAGGCATGTTCAATGTTACCATATGTGTGCAATTTATTACGTTTAATAGTAAATAAAAGGAAAGAGAGAAGATCATAACCCCATGAGAAAGTAGAGGAAAAATAAGTTGTCGAAATTCAAGAGTTTAGATAAATTAATTTTCAGAATGAAGCAGCGGTTTGAAGTAATGGTGCTCCGCTATTAAGCAATAACAATAAGAGCATATGTGGAAAGAGGGAGAAGGGATGGGGAAGGAGAGGAAGGGGAAAACTATAAGCACTAGAAAAGGAAAGGATATATTTATCATTTCATTCTAGAATTCTTAATCTCAATAAAGATTAATAAAAAGGGAAAAGGGAAGGGTAGGGGAGGTAGCATGTCTATTAGGACCTCTGCCATTCTAGCGTTAGGTTCGTTAAGGGCACCATCCACGTAATAAGACTGATGAAAAGAATCAATTGAATCAGCAATCCGGTGGTCAGGAAGTTTTTTGCGCGCAAATATGGGTTCCCCTTCGGATCCTCCGCTAACAAGGAGTTTACATTTGGAAAGGAGCTAATAGGAAAAGCCATTGCACCAGAACACATGAATGCACAGAGCAGAACCAATGATTCTGACGTTACCGCAAAAGGGCCGCTGTTAGGTTGTATAAGTTGCCCAATCTTGTCGATAATCGGCAGTATAACTATCGCAGCCACCGTGTGGGAAACAAAAGTAGATATAATACTCATGAACAGCATAATCACAATAAGGCTTGCATACGGGGTTGTCGCTGAAAGAGTTCCATTTAAGCCCATTGCAATGATATCAAACATCTTCGAATCATGAGCGCACAAGCTGAGCATGTTCCCACCCGATAATAAAAATATAAGATTCCAAGAAAGGGTATTAAAATCTTTTTTTGACAAAATACCAGTGCTAAAGAAAATTACAATCGGAATGAGAGCAATCAGGTTCGGATCGCCTAGAGAGAAATTTGAAGGCAATAGCCATAGTAAAACCGTAATCGCTGTAACTATAAGTACGGCAGCACGCTTAGCGGTCGAAACCTCCTTATCTGACTCCGTGTTGACGATCTGAAGGGGAATATACGGCACCTCCCGGAAGGGTCTCCAGATGAATACGATTACTCCCCAGGAAACTAACAACCCCAAGCTCACCACCGGCAGCGCCGTCCAGACCCACGCCGCGAAGGAAACCCTCCCGCCCGGGCTAAGGGCCGCGATCGCCAGCGCATTCTGCGGCGAGGCGGCCGGCGAGAGCATCCCACCCAAGTTGCAAGCGAAGGCGACCCCGAGGAGAACCCCGTGCGGGGCGCCTCCGCCCTCGACGAACTCCCAGAGAATGTCCTGCAGCTGCTCCAGCACGAGCATCGGCACCGCGAGGTTGGAGAGGAGGGCGCAGAGCGCGCAACACATGGCCATGACCGCGAGCAGGTAGAGCTCCGGCCGGTGCGCAGTGTAACGGTGGATGGCATCGGCCGCGTGCATCGGCAGCTTCACCCGTGACACGGCCTTGCCCATCACGAGCCCACCCAGCACAAGGACCTGGGACGGGCTGAAGATGGTGCCGAGAAGACGTGACACGGAGGTGGAGATAGGAGAGGGGGTGGCCCCCCCTCCCCCAAGTTCCAGAGGGACCGCCACTAACGGGATCAGCATCGTGACACAGAAGGACGGCATCGCCTCCGTCACCCAAAGCCCCACTACGAAGGTAAAAAGTGCCACGCAGTTATGGGCGGCCGGGGTCTCAACGAAAAAAGGCGCGTGGATGATTAGGCTAAAGAATAGGATGGAAAAAAAGACAGAGCCCCACTTCACCTTCCATTCCTCCGGGAGGGTGAGGTTCGAGTACTGTTTGAGCGGTTCGTCGAACTTTTTCTCGTAATCGAGGCAGACATCGGAGATGAGCTTGTGTAAACGAGGCATCAAAGTCGTTAGATGAGAACGACTTAGCTCAGCCTCAATGGCACTTGCGTGGTCGCCATCCATACTACGATATTTTTTCACCTTTTTCGATGTCTTTCGAATTGCCTCCAGGTTGAGCTCGGCAAAGTGCTGCAACTGATGGGCACTGGCGTACCACTCCAGGAACTGCGCCCGCGGGGTATCTTTCTCAACCGGCTTCACCTTGAAATCCCCGATAGCAGATAAAAAAAAGATTTTTAAAAAGGATAGGAATCCCTCATCTTTGTGATCCCCCAGCTGCGATTCAGCTTCATAGACGGAACTACAGCTAACCAGTGCCACACTATCCTCACTAACGGCGGCATCGAATCCCTTATGGTGACGTCTCGGATAGAATCTTCGAAAAGTCGTCGACTTTGGTAAAGGGCGATCAAGATTAATACCCATTAAACCCTCAAATCCTTTTTGTAGATCATCAATGAGTTCTTGGAAAAGATTTTCGGCCTTGCCAAATTCCTCAGAAATTACATTAAGGAGTTCTTTTCTAAACGAGCATCCCGTCAGCTTTGAGTTGCGAATAAATCGTTTTAGACGTTTGTAGCTGACATAATGATCGATCCATTCAGGAACAATTTCATCTTGAAGTCGTTTACCAAATTTCATTTCTTACGAACGTTTATCTTTGTATTTATCGACTTATTCTTTGTATAGCAAATCACCCAATACTAAGGCGCAATTAACTTTCGACCGTTTCCCTAATATCACACTATAGACTATTGGTAGAAAATGTGTTAAATAGAAAAATAATTGACTCATCTGCATTTGCGCAATTAGGAGTTTGAACAATATTGAAAAAGTAAATTATTAAGGAAAGTTATGATTTAAACACCATATTAAAGAAACTGTAAAATAATTAAAAAAATAAGATAAATCATGACATCAGGAGGTAAATGTAGAAGTGCAACTTCCCTGAATATTTAAAATACTCAAGAAAGTTGATAAATTCTCAGGCTTGATAAAGCAAAAAATTATAGAACTTGTTAAAATACGATTTGTTAGTTTCCATAAAATATAGTGAAATAAAAGATAAAAACAATGTCCACTTCTATTCAGAGCACAATCAAGGCGCTGCACATCGCATTGAGGAGATAAATTGAAAACTTATCTCAATTCAACGAATCACCAAGGGTAAAAAAAAGTATTTGTAAGGGAGAAGAGGGAACATTTCAAGGTCTTTAAGAGTGAAACCTATTTTGACCTCACTTTCCATTCTAACACGTGGGCGTCGAAGTTAGCTGAACATTTATCGTCCTAGAATCCTCTTATTCATCTCTTTCCTATGGAGACAGATCAAATTCTACTCTTTTTACAAATATTGTAAATGAATCCATAAAAAAATGTAGGAAAATAAGATTGTATCAATCCTCTGTAAGTGTTGCTTAAAAAATCCGGAAATACTTATTCATTCGAAAATAAAAAATGTAAATATTTGTGCACCCTTTGTATGAGTTAGTGCACTCCTAGAATTCGTCTGAAACTTAAATAGGTAGATTTTATGGTATATCCCAAAAGAATTCAATGCAATATATATTTAAATCGATTTTTATGTAGTAATGTGAGATACTAAAGGCTTTATATATGTTGCTGTTTTTATAATCTGTGCATATATGTAAAATAACCGTACTCTAGGTATAAATACTTACCTAATATGGGCCCTCAAATATATAAATAAACTTTTTGCAAAAAAAGTAGAAAACATTTCTGTCTTTGTTTGATCCCTCAATCATGAAATAGAATGCGATACTGGTACTTCACTTAAGCTAAATAATTTGAAAGCATGTTGAAATATATACTTGCGCTCGTAATCCTGATAAAATTAAAAATATTTCTATGTGCTTTCGAGTGTCTGAAAGCTTTAATTAAAGAAGTGAATCAAAAAAACAAATGTCAGAAACCCTTTTATTTCACATACTAGGTCTAAAAGTAATGTCTATATAAATCAGGCGAAGCGCGGAGTTATAGACAAAAATCCTGGAATCATTTATTCTCTTTCATCTATACCTAAGTACGTTAAGGAATATTATGCGGTCCCATGGACCTTTGTTAATCATCATCACTCCTATGTGGGGAGTAAGAGAAGGAATTATTCCATTTTCGATATCATGATGTAGCGACTCCAAAAAAAATGATCCACTTGTGCATGAGTAAGCAATAATGCACGTAATATTTGAAATCTAAAATAAAAAATAACGTAAAAGTAAGCCTTTAAGTAGTAATGAACTTTAGAGTTAAATTAAGAAGGCGACTACAGGCAAAAGGTAACCAATACCGATAAATATACTACGACCACTAACTCATCGCTCAAGAATGTTTTTCTTCGAATAACATTTACGCAATCTGTCCTTATAATTTACTTTTACTTTAACAAAATTCCATTTTTCCATAGTTTAGATTACGTTTATATGTAGATATAGATATATATATATATATATATATATATA
>HF955202.1:914125-931442 GCA_000982615.1 Phytomonas sp. Hart1 | reverse complement strand
GTTGTTAAATCATCAGAAGGAAATGCGTCCTGGAATACCGATGGGGCGGGAGCCTTTGTTGTTGAATCATCAGGAGGAAATGCACTTTTTGATGATTTCTTGGTAGGTGAAGTTTTCTGCCGTGCAGAACCAGAAGTGTTTTTGGTTGAGGGTGTACCTGCCGATTTCTTGCCCATAATAGAACTTAAAACAATTCGCTCAAATATCCTATTTATGAACGTATTAAAAAACTCTTTCCTTGAAATTATAAATCCACAAGTGAAGTTAATAAAAGGGTAAAAAAAAAGGAATACATCAACATGTAATTGGAGGGTTAATTACTACAGGAAGCAGTATAATAAAGGTATTTAAGTATTCTTCAGAAAATTATATTTAATAACGGACAAAAGAACTTTTAACATTTTGAAGTAATGTCTGTATTAAAAATAAGGAGAGCTAAAAACAAGAATCTAATTAGAAAACAGGTTGCAATCTTAGCATTACAACTGTGTAATAAACAAGCATATATTCAAGTTCTTTTGTAGTCAAGTTATAGTAAAGTTGGATAAGAAGTATATCCGTTTTTCAGAAAATTAGTATAGAGATCCGGTAAAAGTCATCTATCCAGTCCAATACAAATGATTCTGAAGCTTCCATTCAGATTATCAAAAGGTAACCTTAGACCATACTTGGAAGGGTTTTCGATATTGTTTTCAAAAATATTTGATGAAATCACTAATAAAGATACAATGTCGAATACTTAGATGTAAATATTAATAAACAATGAATATGAGCGCTAGTGAAAACTAACTAAATTAATCAGATGTTGATCTTAACTTTGAATAAATCAATAGAGACCAGTATTAGTGAAATCAAAGAAACTAGGTTATTATGCTAAACAATAGAGAAAACGCTTAAAAATATACTTACAAAGTAATATAATAATGCAATATATATATATATATATATATATATATATATATCAATGCACTAAATGTAAGGAATAAGCTGTTTGGTTTTTAAAGGTAACACAATTGATGTCAAATATCCGTTGTGGTGAAACAAACATGCTACGGAACATATGATCTCAGTAATATACGGAGTATAATAAATATGAAGGTTGTATGTATCAAGCGGATTATAATGTATTGTTATAAGAGCACTAGTATTGATTCAACGCACATCAAAGGAGTTTTTAATGAAATAGGTTTGTATTTTTTCGTTTACATGTAATGTTGGACATAAAGTGAGAATTCGTCAGAAAAAAACAGATATTTAAGCAAGATGAACAATCAAGTTGTGAGTAATTTAAAAAAGAAAAGGATTTGAACTCAAAGTAAAGTAATAATGAACAACTACTGGAAAAAATAACCTTAGACTAACTTTGAGGGGTGTATATGTAGACACTTCAAAAAGAGAGAAAAGGGAATGGAAGCCCAACAATAAGAAGACAAACCCAATACCATCATGTCTACCTCAAGCGAGGGGTCTATCAAACATCAAAACAACTTTTAATGAACAATAACATTAAAAATTACCATAAAGTCCATTCATCGCCGTCAGTATATCTTTAAACAATATTTCCGTTTCAAGCGCTTTGCCCGGCGGTAACCCTGACTTTTAAAATAAAAAGCGCCGGTCCATTGTTTTTATTAATCATCATTGTCCCTGCTATTAAAAAAAAACGTAAAATATTTACCCCCTCCCCCCCCCAAAAAAAGGAAGTTCTCAGGCTAAGAGAAAAAAGGCACGATCAAAATCGAAATTATACTGAAGACCGTTGCACCATTGTCTGGTTCTGATTGGGATGGTGGGGGATCAAAGAGCAAAATAAATTCGCTAGGTTGCATCAGCGAATTTTTTATTAATGTATGTTACAGCTTTTTTTTGCTTGTATAATTATTTGAACTAAAGATAATGCAATTCAATTTTATATTTCCAGCCCAGAGGTACCTTTTTTTTTTAGTTAGGGTCTGCGACCTCCGCTTCTGGACGATTTCTGTTCTTTACAGGTGTATGCTAATTTTCTTTTTTGTATGTATAGAACTCGGATATATACTTTCAAAAATCACCATGTTAAATATCTCTTTGTTTATAGCGACCATTTAATTTCATTGGAAAAATGTATTATTTTTGTTCGTTATTAATATATATTTTTGTACTTCTGCATGACTAATTGTTATCTGAATTGTGACTATTTCTTTCCTTATTCACTTATTAGTATTTTTTTTGTCTCTTGGAAAAAGATGTTTATTAAAAATATTATTATATCAGGATTTCGTTCTTATCGAGAGCAGTCTTTTCCAGATGGTCTTTCTCCCAGAACAAACGTGATTGTTGGAAAGAATGGATCTGGAAAGTCAAACTTTTTCTCGGCGGTGCAGTTTGTACTAAGTGAGAAATTTTTTAACCTTAGTGCAGTAGAACGTAAAGAACTTTTTCATGTTGGTAGCGGCCGACCATCTCTTTCAATTTTTGTTGAAATTGTATTCGATAATTCAGATGGTCGCATTGTAATTCCAGGACGAGCTGAAGAACTGGAAATACGGATCCGCAGAACAGTAGGTCTTAAGCAAGATGAATTCCGAGTTAATGATCGACGGTTCACTGCAAATGAAGTCCATCAGTTGCTGGAAAGTGCTGGGTTTTCATCAAATAACCCATACTATATTGTTGAACAAAGCAGAATAACGCATCTGGTTACCATGAATGAGGAGGAACGATATCAAATAATTAAAGACATTGCAGGTACTAAAATTTACGACGAACGACGAAGCGAAAGTAAGCGTATTCTTGATGAGACAAAATCAAAACAAGAACAAATTAGCCACTCTATTTCACAACTAGAAGGCAAGCTACGAGAACTCGAAAAAGAAACTATTGAATTAAAAGAGCTTCAGGATTCTGAACATGAGAAAAAGTGTTTGGAGTACTGTATCTTCAATTTGGAGCTCGAAAACTGCAAGGAAGGACTATTTAAGTTGGAAGCTGAGTGGTCTTCAAGGAAAACTACTCTTTTCAAGAACCAGGAGTCAGAAACCTTGACTGAGCAAGAAATTCAAACTTGTGAGGATCAACTTGCAGAAATCAGTGGTCTTATGTCTCGGCTGGAAACTGAAAGGGAGTCTATTGAGAAGGAAATATCAATATTGAGTAACAAGCAAACCGTGATAGATCTTGATGCAAATGATGGGGCCAACAGTTTACATCGCGTTGATAAAGAATATGCTGCACTCCTAAAAGAGAGCAGTGATTTGGAGAATGTACTCGCAAAGGTCAAAAAGGATGCACTCGATAAACGAGACATGTTTAAGAAGAGTGAATCCCTTGCCATTAAGAGCCTTGAAGAAGTTGACCAGATACAAAAATTGGCTGACCATATGCAAGAAAAAAGAAATCGTAACAGGCTCTTCAAGAATCAAACTGAAAGAGACAGATGGATAACGAACGAGATTTCAAAAAATAAAGAGACTATCGACAACTCAAGGTCAGAACTTCAGTCTGTTGAAAAAGAAATTACTTCTCTGGATGAGGCTATAAAATTAAGAAAAATTACAAAGGACACCACTCATTCAGTGGAAAAGGTGGAAAAAGATCTGGAGTCACGAGAAACCAAAATAACTGAAGCTCTGACGAAGAGAAATAATCTTAACCAGAAGAGACGTCAGCTTTGGCAGATTGTTCATGAGCAAGAAAATGTGGTAAAGCATCTTGAAGAGTCGTTAAAAAGAACACATCAAAAGATGGAGCGAATCATCCCTTACGAAATCCGACAGGGACTTCAATCTCTCCAAGAGATTCTGAAAGAATTCGATGCAAATACCCGAAAGGCAGTTCACGGACCTCTCATTGATCTTATTTCTGTAGAGGATGGCTTTCAAACCGCAGTTGAAATAGGAGCTGGTAATACTCTCTTTAATGTGGTCGTTGATACATTTGAGATTGGCGCAATGGTGCTAGAAAAAATAAACAAAAAGCGAAAACCTGGTCGTATATCTTTTTTCCCACTTGACACCTGTAAAGGTTTCAAAAAAAATATACCAGAAACACCAGAATGTTCATCGCTTCTTTCCAAAGTATCATACAATGATCGTTTCACCAAGGTTGTCGCAGAGGTATTTGGAAGAGTTGCCGTTGTTGCGTCGCTGGAGTCAGGTTTAAAATTTACAAAAGAGCTGCATTTAGATGTTATCACTCTGGACGGAGATCAACTTGGAAGAAAAGGTGCAATAACAGGTGGGTATATAGACAAACTGAATATGAAGCTCCCCATCTACGCGAATGAAAAGAGTCTAACACTGACCCTCACGGAAGCTCGGAAAAAATTGGATGATCTTTGCCAAGAGCTTGCTTCTGTTGAACAATGTATCACAGAAGTTTTAAATGAATTAGAATTCCTACGTGCAGAAAATATATCCACTGAGAGAAAAGCAGATGAAGAATTTCGTGAGGCACGGCAACGAGAAGAGCATATTTTACGTCTCAGCTCTCAGAAAGAAACCCTTTTATCCACAAAGCGCACATTGGCAAAAAATATTCAGGAATCTATTGAAGTAAATAACCGTTTACAGGATGAGTTAGGAGAGAAATTTAAGATTAATTGGACGGAAGAAGAAGAATTAAAGCTAGAAAAACTATCTGAAGAGCTTGCTTCTATGAAAATTAATTACGTCTCGTTACAAGCACAGCCACTTCATTTGGCTACAGAAGTTCAGCTCATGGAGGACAAGGTCCAGCATATGGAGCGCAGGAAAGCAATGATCGCTGACCGTATTCGGGAAATCGGATGGTCCAAACGTACAACACACGGTCTTGATCGTGAGCGTGACTCGCTTAAGCATGAGTCCATTTTGCTGAACGATCGTTTGAATGCAATCAAAAAATCTATCGATGCTTCAATTCAACAAAAAGAAGAGATTCAAAAAAAAATGGAGAATCTTAACTTGAATCAACTTTCGAAAGCATTGTCTCTTCAAGAAAAAGAGGACATAATCGATAAGACACAAGCTCAGCGAAACCTCCTTCTTCAGAGACAGGACGAAGCTTTGAACAAGCTTCGTAAACTAGGTATAGTTCCAAAGGGTTCAGAAAAATATGCCAACTTTTCTCTTGGTAAGTTGATGCATCAGCTTAAATGCGTCAACGAATCTCTAAAAAAGTATTCCCACGTGAATCGAAAAGCGATTGACCAGTATACTGCCCTTCAGCAATCCAGTAACGAGCTAGTAGTCCAACAAACTTCGCTTGAGCAGGAGCTAAAAAGCATCTACGACCTAATCAATCACCTTGATATGAAAAAAGATGAGGCCATCAATCGTACCTATAAACAAATTCAGTATCATTTTGAGGAAGTATTCAAAGAACTTCTTGAGACGGAGGATACCTATGCGGAGTTGCAGTTAGTAAAAAGCAAATCAAATAAAGATGAGGATCCGTACTGTGCTGCGCGCATTTGTGTATCATTTGGCATGGGGACTGTTGTGAGCGAACTTGAGCAATTGAGTGGTGGTCAAAAATCACTGGTTGCCTTGACATTTATCTTCGCTATTCAACGCTGTGATCCCGCCCCATTTTACCTTTTTGATGAGATTGACGCTGCCTTGGATGCAGAGTATCGCATGGCTGTCTCGAATATGATACATAAACAATCTGAAGAGTGTCAATTCATTATTGCAACTTTCAAAACGGAATTTCTTACAACAGCAGACAAAGTCCTCGGTATTTTTTTCCACAACAAGGTTAGTCGTATTCAAACTATTTCGATGGAAGAGGGAATAAAAATGCTAAGACAAGTAGCATTAGCAGATCGGAAGCGTAATAGAGAAGCAGAATATCAAGATCAGATTACAAACAACTAAGTTCTATTTTGACAAAGTGTTTGATATACTCAAAGTAATTAATGGGAAGTGCACAAAACAGAATCCCCCTACCGACAACTGTAATAGAATTGTTTAAACATAGAGAAAAAAATTTTTTTAATACTATTTTGCTGTTTTACAGAATTGAATATTCACTTTTATTTTTTTTCCCTTTAAATACAAAATTACGTATTTATGGCACTTTGAATAATCTCTTTTTTTTCTGCTTCGTTTCAAACATACAAAAATAGCTTATTATATTGGCAAAAATGATCCAAGGTCCTTTTTTTGTCATACCGACGCAAAAAGGCTCGGTACCGAATATGACACCTAGTCAAGCTCAAGCAATATTGAACCCTGATGAACGATTTATCAGTGTTTCACTATTTGATGCAATAGACTTTTCCGTTCCCTGCAAAGCGGCACAGATGAACTTTTCAAGGATTTGTGGCTTACATGATTTCCAAACAATCATGGTAAACCGCAGCTCTTTTCATGGACTTCATCCAAGCGCACTGTCCACCGCTTCGGGAATATCTGGTGAATGTGAAAAAGGTAGAATCACGGTGACAGTTGAGAAATATAAGGATTTAGTGAAAATATTACAGCCTAATTTTGCAATCACGATGACTGAATCTGTTCCACACTATGAACCACGGCCTAAGAAACGGAAAATAGCATATTCCCGTACGGAATCTTGGCTAGATGAGATTGAAGTCTCATGTAATGAATTAGACTGCGTTCTCATCAAGCCTTTTTCAGTGAGAGGTGCATTGGGTGGGTTTCTGGATATAATTTGCAAAAACGAAAATGGTTTAGAACTAGCTCTTTGTTTAAAAGAACTTCAGCAAAATCTTAAAACTACTTCTTTTGCTTGTTCAAATTCTATGGTGTCTGTTTTCACTGCACTTCTATTCAATGTGTCGTTCATTGAGAGTCCCGTGCCGTGGACGCTTGCAGGAAAAGGAGTTGCTATTATCCTGGCCTTCGGTGATGTTGCTGATGCTACCAGGGATCCCGAAATTGATCTAAACGATGAATACTTTTCCCTCGATATCAACCCACTCTGCCCCGGTTGTGCATGCTATACATGTCGACGGCATACTCGTGCCTATATTCACCATCTTCTTACGGTGCAGGAAATGAATAGCACAATTTTGCTTTCTATTCACAATTTTCACAGGCTAGTTGAGGTCTTCCGCCGTGTTCGAAGTTTATCTCTTGAGAGGCGCCGAGAATTTCTAGTGTCATTAATTAAGCAATATTAAAACCATCCTCGTAAACGATACTTATGCCCGTGTATGGGTGGGAGGAGCGATATAAGCTTAAAGAAAAATCTTTGAATCTAATTTTATTGCTATTTTATGTTATAAACAAATTCTACGAGGGAATAAATCTTTTTATTTAGCTTTTCTAATTCCCCTTTATAAGTCATTAAGGTACTAAGAAAATGAGCTAGAAACAAAAATGCTATTACTTATATCGTAGAGTGCACCAGACCGGAAGGAATCCGTGTTTTATGGGGTTCCAAAAGGATCATTTGAACCCTGTGTCGATTCATCCTTTGGCATTACGAGTATTTTTCGGTTCGGTTTCTTGTTTATTACAGACACCAGGTTTTATAAATCACGAAACTGTTTTATGAGGGCGGAGTTTCAAAAAATCTAATCCAGAAAGCTTCACTGAATTTTCAAAATGCCATGGCTCATTAGATAGTTTTTTTCGATGTAGCTACGACTTTTTTTTTTTTTGAAGTCTGACACCACATCAATAAGATACTTCACCAATACATTACTGTTCATTCCATACACGTTTATTCTTTAGACAGGCTTATATTCAGTTTGAAAATCGCTAAATATAAATTATCCAAACATTTATAAAATCTTCTTTACTCCAGAGCAAAATATACTGGATTAGTTCTAAGCAATGAATACAAATGCAAAATGAAGAATGAAGTATAGATTGAATGGTTGGATGAATTCCAGTGTTCAAAAATTTAAGCGTTGATGCTTACATTATGTGAGAGGTGTGCATTTTTACAGAAGGTTCAGGAGTTCTATGAATCATGTCTGAAGTTAATTCACACACTAAAGCAAATTCATTTATTTCCTGCGTTTGATTTGCAATCAAGTAATGGGGCTATAGTTGCTGAGTACTGACTACCGTTACCCTCTCATTAATTTCTATTTTCTTCGCTGGACAATCATACTGTTCAACTTAAATGAGTAGTTTCCTGAGGGATGTTGAGATAAAATTCAACCTATATTGCAGTTCTGATACCGTAATAATTATCATATATTTTTAATTACTAATACTATGATATAATTTCCTTTTTTTGGTATGACATTGTAATGGAAAAGAAAATAGGCTTTACTACCATTAAATATATTTTCATCAATGAGCTCTATTATTTTACAATTGTATGTCTCCTTTTTCTAAGCGCATACAAACCTAATGGTTCTATATTATTCTTGTTAGGGAAAGTGTGCGTTAATCGCACAATGTTTTTCGATCCGTCAACTTTTTAGTGCTCGACGTGCTCATGTAATGTTATCCCAGTATACGGTATCTACCAATCTGATAAAGCCTTTGTCTATGTGATCAATTCAACAAGGGCATCGGTCTGTGGGAGCTGTTGCTCTTGAACTCAATCGGTTAGTCATTTCCGTTTCTTAATGGTTCTCAGATTTGTTTTCCCTGCGGGTAAAACTATTAGCTAGGCTTTCTTGAATATTCCCAATACAATTCCACGCTTTTCTAATGTCCATGTTCTTCAGGCTCAATGCTTCTTTAAAATACGGAATCAGTTTCTCCTCCTCAAATTTGTGTTTGGTATGCGAATGGAAACTGCTCCCCTCTGAAGGATTCATATGTTGAAAGAAGTCTATTTTACGCAAGCTCCTTCTTCAAAAGCTCTTCGATTTTACACCGAATATTATGCTTATTAATAGATTCAAAAGTATCAACGACCTATTCTTCTTTGATGCTATCATCATATGACCGTGCTTTAGTTCTTGGTCTAAATTTTCGTCCTTTTATACTTTAATCGGCATTTTTTGCCATAATAGAATCCTCGCTGAAGAACATATCCAACTGTTGCTCATCTTGCTACTAAAATTAGCCATGCCTCCATGCTTAAGATGCTAGTGGATTACGAACTTGAGAATGAAAATGATAGTAGATGAATGTATATTTATTTGATATGGGATTATTCCTAATATAGAAGTATATATATATAATCTAAACTTGATCAATTATGGTTCAAGGGGAATAGTTTTTTTTCTACAAATTTTTTTTGTATTTTCTTAGACCCGACGATCGATATAATTGTGCTGAATTTATGTCAAATGACATGTTAATCGCTTGAAAAAAAACATCGATTAACCTTTTTTTAAAAAGGTCCTCTACCTCAGTTTTCACACCGAAATGAGACTTTCCCATTTATCTAGACGGGCCATATTAGCCCCAATTAACGTTTCAGGAGTGCGTACGCCATTTTTCAGAGTGTCATCCGTATCTTTCCAAGCGACCTGTGTGTGCACCAAGCATAGGATTTCCCATAAAGGATTTGACGACGGCACTCGCACGACTCTTTCCGAGCCTTTCAACCAACCCGTTAATTTTCGCTCATCTTTACCACAACAAGCGATGGTAAACAAAGGCCCCAGCCAACTTGGCGTGGTGTATTTGTCGTCCAAGAATATATCGCAAGAAATGGAAACCAAAGTGCCTTTTTTCCTCTATTTTATGGTTGAAAACCACCCTGACATCAAGGCCTTCACGAGCATGTTGTGTAATCAGGTGGACCAGACTAATAACCGGCTCAAAGACTCAAACCTCGGGGAGTGTTATCAAGAGTTTGGGAAAGATGCAGGGTTGGCGATAAAGTTGGGGTTGGTGAACTGCTTGGAAGAGCCAGGTTTAATGGAAAGGTTCAAAATCGAACCCAAAATGTTCCCTTTTATTTATTTTATCCTGAAAAAACTATTCTGCGACCGGCTCGCCGGTATTGTTTCTGAAGCACAGGTCAAAGAGTCCATTGAGGCGTTTATCGACTACGCCAAGGCGGAGGCCCAAAGCGAAAAGGAAGGTCAATCGTTTCAAAAAGTAAAGCGATCGGACGATGATGATGAGAATGCCATGACGCTGCTTAGTGCGGCGATTAAATGCTTACAAAAAAAAGATCTTTTAAAGGCGAAGGAGCTGTACAACAAATCGCTGGACATGTCCAGAAAGGAGATCGAAATCGTCAATAAAAGGTACGGCGTTGGGCGGAAAAAAATGACGGCGGAGATGTCGGCGAGTTTAAAACGTGAGGCCTGCTATAATAGCGCCCCTCAGGCGATGTGCGGGCTGGCGATGGTTGCCGCGGCCCAATATGACAACGTAAAGGCCATGGATATTGTTCAGCGTGTGCGGGATGAATTTCCTTTTTCCGTAAAAGACCTGCGCACGGTCGCCGAAGCGGTGGTCAGAATCGAGCTCTTATACATTGCAGACTACGATATGCGGAAGGATAGTTATATATCGCTTCTCAAGTACGATAATCTCGTCGGGAACCCCGTGACGTTTTATAAAAATCGTCTTAAATTGGTCGTGGCGTTCATCCTCGACGGCTACAACGCCCAAGCAATCGAGGAATGTTTGAAGATCATCCGCTCCGAGCACAAACTTCTACCAGAACTGAAGGAAGGTGGATACTTCCCAGAGAACTTTGTTTTAGGACCCACGGCGGAAACCCCTGGGCGCAAAATGATATTGAAGATCTTTGAGCTCTTAGGAAGCACGAATGAGCATGTCATAAAAGGACGGAAACTCTTACAACTCTATATCTAATGCTTGCTAATCTGCCTTTGATTGGCCTTTTTCCCCTCAACTGCACTTTCATAAATTTCACTTGAATAGGTATAATAGGTTTGAGATGCTTTTAATCTTTTTACCCCATACCACTTCAATTTTTATCGTTGTTGTTTATTTTTTTTTGATTACAAACACTGATCATATTTGTCATTTTTTTTTCGCATCCCCATAAAAGAAGTATTTTCCTTACAGTATCCACTTTTTTTTTTTATACAGTTCAAAATAGTAATACGCAAAATAAGATATAGAAACTTTCTTTAAAACCATTATTATCATCTGAAAATGTCAATTTTATACAGTTGTGTGAATCAAGGGAAAGAACTTCTTACGGAATTCCCAATTGATGAGCACCCCCAGTTAGCGGAAACGATGCAGAGGGTGATCGCGACCATTCCCCCCAATGAGTACCGGCGGAAAACCGTCGAGGATAAGGAAGGGGGGGTAAATTATAATTATATAAGTAATGGCGAAGGACTCATCGTCGCCTGCGTGGCGACAAGCGATAAGCGAATGCGGATGGTTTTCGCATTTCTAGAAGCAATTGAGCCGTTAATTCGCGACAGTATTGGTTCCGAAGGGTCGGAGCTTCGAAATGGCAAGAAACTTCTCCGACAAAAAATGGATTATTACAATCATCCAGGTACCGATAAAATCGTGGCCATGAGTGATGGTATCGACCAGATCGTCGAGGTGATGAGGGAGAACGTGGAGAAGGTCCTTGCGCGCGGTGAGAATTTGGATTTACTGGTGGACAGGGCTACTAATTTGTCTAACCAAGCTCAAGAATTTAACAGATGCTCCTCGCAGCTTAAAAGAAATCTCTGTATAAAGAATCTTAAGTTAACGTTAATGATTGCCGGTGTTATTGTTATTTTTTTAATTATCATTCTGATGATTATTTGCAAGCCAAATTTCTCCAGATGTAGTTAACTCAAGTAAGTGTGGGTAATAAAAGAGTATATGTCTAGTTTGCCATTTCGTATTGCTTGTATAATGTATTTCTAGCAACTTTGTGCACATTTATTTCATTTTAATGTGTCTGTGTTTTACGTGCAAAAAAAAGAAATTGTTTGCATTTATTTAGAGCTTGCGCTTTTTCTATTTATTTTTTTATCTGGCGATGTTTATCAAACATATGCAATGAAGTTATGTTAAGTACATTATAGATTTTCTGTTACTTGAAAGATGTACTAAAAAAAAAAAGCAATATATATCTTCAATAATATTCTAAATGATATTAAATTTATATAGAAAGCAGTAATTTTCACAAAGCGAGTGGTGTAAACAAGTGAAATAGTGACCGCTGTGAGAGGTGTTAAACTCCTAACTGGTACTTTTAAGGTTCATTTCTTATTATTTGCTATTCTAAAGTACTTTAAAAAAATCACGCGAGCTTCTTCAATAGGGTAATACATTAAAGACGACAAGGGTAACACTAGAAAACGATAGCAAGACAAAAAACAAAACGCCAAAACGCCAAAAGTTCTCTTCGTCCGAAATGAGTTTAGCGGACGACTTAGCCTGGTCGATGGTCGAGGAGGCCGTTATGCGGGACCGCGGGTTTGACGAGGAGAAGGCCTTGGCGAATATTGTCCGTTCCTACCTCGTGCGGCGAGGGATGGCCCGCACACTCGAGGCCTTTGATGCCGATCTTTTAGACTACGCGTGCGATAATCACACCTCGCCCGATGTAGAGGAAGGCCCATTTAAGGTTCCTCGAACGGATTCAGAAGTCGTAAAGCTGCCTAGTATTTTGACGGACGTCCAGAAACGAAAAAATGCGCAAATTCTTTGCTTAAAGGAGCACTACGCGAAAGCAGCGGCAATCTTGCCTGCACGATCGGTTGTTCGTATAAAATTGCTTTGTATGGAGTCGCTTAAAATTGAAAATGATCAACTGGCGATGACGTACGTCGCGACAAAAGTCGCGCCTTTGGTTCCTCAATGCGTGGACTCGCAAACCGCGCATGGTATTTATTTAGACAGTGTTTCCTACCTTCTTAACAGAAACGGCTCCACAAAAATAATGGACAAAGCCTTGTATACTCCCCATGAGTTAGCCCGAGAGGTGAATGAGGATTTATTGCATTCAACAGGGCCAAGCTCTCTAAATGTTCTTTTATCCTGGGCAGATTGGCAACAAAAGAATGCTTTTCCTTTGTAATCTATTATTTTCATCTTACGGGGTTCCTTGCAAGATAATATAGATATATTTATATGTCACTCCCATGATCTTTCACTGTCATTGCTTAAACTTCACTAAACGCGATTCCTTTATGTTTTTGATTTGGTCATCCAAGTTTTGACACTAGTCTCTATTATTTCATACAGAGTTGACAAACTCGGTGAACCAATCAGAAGCCGATGTTAATATTCTTTTCTATTTTTTTTTCTTTAATAATAGAATATAGATAGTTTGAAATGATCCAATAGTCTTTTTTGGCCTTTGTTTTATACTTTATGGTGCTGTTTATGCCAACAATATCCGGGTGCATGGTGCTCTGTGATTGAACCAGCCTTAGACAAGGCAGATGCATGTTGCCGGGTTTAGGAATAGACCAGCGGTGAAATTAAAGTCCTTTTGCCAGTATATAATATTCATTCTTTTTAATGATCGGTCTCGATACACATTATATTATTTAAAAATATTCAAGGACCACAAATAACGAAATTCTTAGAAAGGTTTATTATTATTAGAATTTACAAATTTTCTATAGTATTTTGTAATAGTATTTTTATAATGAACATTCTTCAAAAGCTGGGTATTATTGATTTTATAATAAGGAACCACATACAAAAGTTGGTCTGATATTTTTTAACAAACTATCGTTTGTTTTTTTGCGTTGATCACGACGATTGGATATAGCTACATGATTTTACTTGACAATTTATCTCCCCTAAAAGGAAAGGCTTTGGCATCCTGATATCTTAGCGAACCTTTTCTATTTTGTGCTTCCCCCTTAGGTAGGTTGTCGAATTATGTTGAGGCATGCAGATATGTATGGGTTCGGGTATTTTTAAGGGTATTATTTCGCAGAGTGCTTTTGTTATATTCTATGGTTAACAGCACTCTTATAGTCTTACCCTAGATGTGAATAATATACGGGAATAATGCTTTGATCGGCTCTATGCGCACTCACACATGAGGAAGATCTTAAAATAGGTTAGAGGCGAAACAGGCCTCGAAAAACCAAAATTCTGTAATTTGATTTAATATTGCTATATTTTTGATTGAAAAACGAAAAACAGCACTTTTTTACCCCATTCCCTTCTTTTAGATATGTCTTATATTCATATATGCAGGCATGGGCAGGACTTGGACAATGCCGCAAGCACTCTGAATGGCCATCGCAATCAGCCTCTTTCGGCGCTTGGTGAAAAACAAGCTCAGCGGACGGCGGAAAACATTTTAAAAAGTGGCATTCATTTAGATGCGATCTACTCTTCACCGCTGCGACGTGCCCAACAAACCGCTGAAATTCTGCGCACGATGATTCCCGCCCCTTTAGAGCTTGAGAATGGGCTTATTGAGCGTGATTTTGGTGCTCTCACGGGCAGGCCGTACTCGGATATCCCAAAGTTAGCCGGCGATAACGTTTTTCAGGGCGACAAGGTTTTGTATTTTCTGGAAGTGGATGGATGCGAAACGTTTCCGTCTTGTTTAGATCGTGCACGGCGTGTATTGGCTCGTTTGGATGCGAAACACTCGGGCCAACACGTGCTTCTGGTTTGTCATGGTGATATCGGAAAGATGTTAATTGCAGCTCGTAGGGGTATCACATGGCAAGAAGCTCTCCAGCTACCATACTTTGAGAATACAGAGGTCATTTCGATTTGATAATGATCGGAATGGGAGAGCAAACGTGTGAAGAGATGAAAAAATATTCTGTTTGTGTATCAAAGTCTAATTTTTCGATCCCTATCCAATACCACCAAGTGGTTATTTTAATCTAATAGTTTGGGATGCTTCATTTTCTGGACTTTTATTCCATTTTGGCTCACATTTTGACCGACAGAAGGAAGTAATTATAGGTTCTTATATCTATATCTATACGATAGCGGCGATGGCCCCCAAGACGTGGGGAAAGCCATCCCAACCCCCCCCATTGCCCCCTACGCACGCCCCTCTTGTGGCGTATATTCGCTCCGCCATACAGGCCAACAACGGCCTTGGGATGCCGGAGGCTGAGATCGGCGGGATGGTGGACCTCCTCCTCCACGCCCCAACCCGGGCGGAGATCGTCGAGTGGACGAATACCCTCCTGCTGGGGGAGGCCTTCGCCGCGGAGGTGATTCAGCGCCGACTGGCCTGCGGCCTTCCCTTTGAAGGGGAGGGCATCCCCACGCTTTCCACGCCTTCCGCGGGGGCGAAATCGACCGGGCGGGTGCTGACCATCCCGGGAAAGCGAAAACACCCCGGGGGGAGGCGGGCCCTCGCCGTAAAAAAGGGCGATTCGTCCTCGTTGAAGCCCGGCAAGTTCGAGTGCGGCTGCTTCGCGACGGTGCACCCTTTACGGGGAAATTGCGCGAACTGTGGTCGAATTATCTGCGAGCAGGAGGAGGATGCGGTGTGTTATTTCTGCGGGTTAACGCCATCGCTCTGCGTGGCGTATGAGATTGCCGTTCAGGAAGGAAAGGTCACCGAGGCCGTACAGCAATCGAATCAAAAGAGCTACGAGGCCGCCATCGCCCGGCGGGATACGCTTTTGGAATACGCCTCGAATCGCGCGAAGCGGACGACCGTGATTGATGACCAAAAAGCGTCGTTGTTTTCCCCCCAAAGCGCGTGGATGACGCAGGAAGAGCGGCTCAAGCAAGCGAAGTTGTTGGCCCAAATTGAGCGAGAAAAAGCGAACGAGAGACGCCATCGGCACACGGGCCCCTATCAAGTTCACATCGACTTTGTGAACCATAACCTCACCTATGGCACCCTCTATACCTCCGGGGATGTGGCGGCCAAATTGGTGAAGAAGGAGTATGCTAAGTGCCATGCCGCGGATGGGCATTCCAGTGAAAGCGGCTTGGATACTTCAGAGGCTTCGGGTACTGAAATTGAGACCCTCCCGACCATTGAGTCTCGTGCGGAACCGCTGCCCTCGCTTCTTGAAAAAATATGGTATAGCCCTGGGGGCTCGGTCTCGCCGAAAAGCGACGAGGCGGCCCTTTCGGCTCTCAACGATCGATTGTTAAGGCGCCATGAGGAAGTTTCGAAACGGGTCCAGCAAAATTACTTTGAAGAGGATGCGCAGCTTTTTGGGGTTGAGGCGCTGGACGTACAACCGGCGGAGTTGATTTTCACCCCCGGGATAAGGGAAGGCGACATGCCAGGCCCTGACGAGGAGGTCCATGCGCCAGCTGCGGTAGTTGAGGCGCCCCCAGTACGGTCATTGAGTTCGGATGCTATATGTTTTGCCCCCACCCCATCCATGCGGCTACGCGATGATGGAATTTGTCTTTCCATCCATCAGCCATGGGCTACGCTTTTGATAGCGGGTATTAAAACCCAACACGGGCTTGTTTGGCGTACCAACCACCGCGGTCGGTTGTGGATTCATGCCGCGACCACGAAGGTCTCGAAGGTGGAGGAGGCCGAGCAGCGTTATGCCCAGTTCGTGCCTCCGGGGCACGTGTTCCCCAAACATTACCCCACAGGGGTTCTTTTGGGTTATGTCTATCTCACCGAATGCCTGGATCAAGGGGCCTACGAAAGTGCCCTTACTCCAGAGAAGCGTCAAGTGAATTCGCCCTTTGTGTTAATATGTGTCGAGGCAAAGCCACTCCCTTTTCTACTTTCAATGGACGGTGGGTACAAGTTGTTTACGCTCGATCACAAGATTCAAACCGCTGCAAAAAAACAGCTCATGGAGATCAACTAAAAGTCATCAAACCCTGTGAATCGGTTCGGACGGTGGTGGGGGTTCCCAGACCCTTGTGTTGTCTGATACTCTCTCAGTTCTACATTTGTTTCTTTATAATGTGTTTCTTCTCTTCCTCATCAGGTTTAGAGTGGCATTAATCGTCTCATCTGTATTTTTTTTTTACCTTTCTAAGGAGGTAAACGCTTCAAATCAACATTACGATCGACCGTGCAGTTAAGTGCTCTTTATTCATACAACAATGTCTTCATTCTCTTCTATCCTGCTTTGTATTTGGCTATTCTTTTCATTAGCGATATTTATATCTAACCCAAATAATAAGGGCTTAGCCAATCAGTTTGCCTTGCCGCGCTATTGAAAATATACATTTTTGTTGTTGTTATATGCAAAGCTGCCGATACGTCGCGGTGCATATAGGGTTTGGTGTCATCGTTTCGGAAAGTTAAGCTCATCACATATTATTTTATTTGGAACGATATCAGCGGATTACGCTATTATTTTACTTCCCCTTTTCTCAATCGCGGACTTTGGTTGGTTTCCTTCCTTGACTTTCTCACAATTTCCGAGTATTAGCATATTCAAATGGGAAAAAGAGAGCGTGAAGGGAGCTCGAGCACTGCTTCTTCCTTGTCTTCTTCATTTTCCACGAAGAAAACTCATAAGAAACCCAAGAAGAGCAAACCCGTCTCAAAGGAAAAGAATTTTGATCAGCTGACCCGGCATGCGAAGCAGGCGCGCGACGAG
>HF955202.1:883992-900483 GCA_000982615.1 Phytomonas sp. Hart1 | reverse complement strand
CCCACCCCCGGCCGGAACGCCCCGGCGCTGTCAAGGCGGCGGTGCGGCGTGGCCCGAAGGCGGCGGCGGTGCCGTCCTTGATCCACATCCCCGGCCCGGACAAGCGGCCGGGGGGGGCGCTGGCGAAGCCCATGCTCGGCTGCACCCATCCCCATTCCACCCCTTCCACCTCCTTTCCGCCAACCCCGCGTCGGCAGTTTGTGTTTCGAGGGTCGCAGGAGAAGTCGACCTCCAGGCGTAGGACTATCGAACTGAAGACGGATGGGCGGCGTAGTGCTCGGCCGTTGCTACCGAGCAACACGACTAAAAGTAGTTTTAGTGATGGTCTTAACACTCCAATCAATGCCAAGACATCGAATAACCATGCGATACATAAAGAAGTGGCTCAAAGAGCAAAGCCTAAAAGCGGTACTAATGAGGTTCCTGAGCACGCATCGCGTAAGTCAGCTGTTGTGCAAACAGTCGTTCATATAACGAAGTCCTCTTCCACAATGCATCGCACAGGCAAACCTATTGTTAGAATGAGATAGATAATCCTTACTAGATGGCTTTTCACACGTTAGAATAACTAATCATTATTTCATGTAGAAGGAACCCTTTTTTTCATACTTAATATTAATGTATGAAATGTATTTCAGATTAGGAAATATTCTTATGGGTTTCCATACTCTTCACCCTTAGGGAGTTGTTAGTTTGCCTGGTTTTGTATTATTTGTTGTAATTAAAAATAAGAATTAGCGTCCTGGTATTATTAATATTAGATTGTTCCATTATTGGCTAGAGATATCACCTACGTATAAAATCCTAAACATGCTCCATTATAAATAGTATTTCTTTTGCTGAATTGGGAATTTTGTAGGATCAGAGTATTCTTGTACTTTTTTTTACGGCTTCATACTTATATTTTTACAGCAAAAGTAATAAGGGGTGGTCTGCGTGTGTATGAAACTAGTGATTGGTTGATTCCTTATAAAACTTAAAAGATGAAAAAGCCCCTTTTTGAAAAGAAAGAGTAGAAGTTCTCTTCAAAGGTTCTTTATTTTTCCTTTTAAAGTATACTTTTTTACACTTTGAACATACATGTCTGTACATGTGTAATTTTTTAGAATTTTATCTCTATCTTTTTTGTTTATTTAATAATTGTGCACCTTTTTCGCATTATTGTGCGTATTTTACTTATTTAATTTTTTACTTATGTATTGCTTTCCCATCTTTCATATTAAGTATTTTATCTGCATTGACTTTCTTATTTCGAAGGATCAGCTAAAAAAGAAAAGCATACATTTATTTTTCTAAAAGTTTTAAAAAGTGAAGGCGATGAAATGGGATGCGATTCTATCTCTAAACTTGTGACACTTAAGTGTGTAGAGGAATTTCCCGACTTCATTAGCACTCAACTCTGCGTCTTAAGCAATGGGATGTGCATTGAGAGCGTAGCATCTCGTATTATACTGGAGAAAAAGCGCCGGAACCATGAGAAGCATCTCTATTTCGTCGTAGTCCCTGATCGCTTACCATATCATTTGATGACTTCCTTCGCCAACTCTTTGAGATACTTTATAAATAGCTTTAACGCTGAGTCTGCTGCACATAGTGGTCAGGAAGTCCTTGATAATGACCAATTGTCCGACGTGAAAGGGCTGAAAGAAGATGAAGACTTTCTTCCGGTACACGTGCTACGAGAAGGAGCCTCCCCTAAGGAACGTTGTGCAACCTTTCAGCAAAGTGGAGTAATTATTTCTACAAGCCGTATGCTTTGCGCTGATCTCTTGCACAAGCGTCTCTCCCCCATTTTTGTCTCGACTGCGGTTGTGTGCCTATTGCTGCGTGGCTTCCCTACTGGTGAGTCTGCTTTAGCCAGCATAGGCTTTTTTATTGAGATTTTGCTACGTGGAGAGCATACCACGCACCTCTTTAATTACCATGCTCATGAGAGTCTAGAAACACGGACTAACAATAGGCCGCAAATCGTCATCCTCAGTGATAACCCTGCCACTGTTCATTACCTCGTTAGCCGTCGTGCCGTTGGCCGGGAGAAATTTATGCAAGCGATGCACGTAGGTGATATTCAACTTTTTCCTTCCTTTCGCCTCAGCGTTATAAAGCACTTTGAGCAGCTTTCGAAGAAAAAGCCCCTTACACTCGACCGTATGATTGTGAATGTGACCACATCGACACGAATACTGGACGCTTTGCTGCAGAAAATACTACGCGAGGTTCTTTCTGAGCTGTGCAAGGTGCAGGAGCGACTTCACCAGAATCAAGGAAATTCCAATGCTCACAAGCGCGAATCTTCTTCATCCATTCTACAGGATGATTTGAAGCAATTTCAGCCGTTGGTGCGTCTTCGTTTGGATCCAATTTCACCCACTGGTGATACTTGCGGTTTGGATAATCACTTAACATATCAGAGCAGCTACGCATCAAAGCACCATAGCCTAGCCAATAAGGCGGACGGGACTGATCGAATGCATTCATCCCCCGATTATTTAGGTGTGGGCGCCTGGCGGAGCGCCGTGGATGAGGCGTACATTAATTTTGGTAGAATCTCAGACGAAGTCTGCCTTGACAACCAGTCGACCGACCTCGACGCGGATCTGCAAATGAGTCTGCAGTCCAACGCACCGGACTGGCCCTTTGGAAGTCTGGTGGAGAGTTTCCTAGACCTACGCCACCTGCGGCGTCGACTTTGGTCGTGCTCCCGCTATGACTTTTTCTTTGTTTTGCTGTCTGTGTTAAGACGGCGTCGGCGAGGTGGCTTTGCGTACAAACCGCGCGTTGAGCAGGCGGCCGCCGCCTTTCCAACGGCGTCCTGGACTATGTCGTCCTCCTTTAACGATGTAGTCACCGTCGCCACAGAGCGGGTTGGCAAAGTTGTGGTCCACCCCACCGCCTCGCCTTCAGATCTGGAGACGGCGAAATCTCACCCAACGTGGTCTATCCCATCCGCCAACAAAGTGGAGTCGGTTAGTGAAGAGGATGAGGTGGTGATTGTGGAGCCGAAGTCCCCGACTCCTCCCCCCTCCCCACCGCCTTCTGATTTGGCTTCTTCATCTATCATGTCTCTCCTTCCAAATGCGGAGGATCCGGATCCGGAGCTCGAGGTGGCCCACCGAATGACCCTGAGTTGGGTGCGAGGCGCCCTCCGTAAACCCACAGGGACGCCGAATCTCGGGAAAAGTCCCATGCAAAGGCTAGACAACGGTCTTTCGCGATCTCCCCCACACGCCCCCGGCATCTTGGTGGTGGCGTTTGGCTACCGCGAGGTCACACGGCTTGTGGAGCGATTTATGTACACCCGTGAGGACTTCCTGAAGCTGCAGTTGAATCATTTTCTCCGCCGCTATCAGGCCTTTTACGGTGTTTCCATACAGCATGAAGAACCGAGGCCGTCTAACGATGGCGAGGCCTTGTCTCCTCGGGAATTGTCGGATTGGGTGGAGACCGTAGTCGCGGGCGAGGAGATGGGCGACAACTACAGAGATTGTATTCTGATCAGCTCCGACGAGGATAGCGTTAGCGAAGATGGAAAGGATAAGACAAGTGGGGAATCTTCCTTTTTATCCAATGGCGTTAAGAGGGAGGAGGACGCCTCTCCGCTGGGTTCGCTACACCCGATTTTGATGAGCCAAGCTGAGGTTGACGATCCCAGCGCCCCGCCTGGTGTCGTGAATAGCCATTCGACAACCGACTCCACCAACACGGTGGATCCAAGCTCGTCTGCATCGAGATTTGTCCAGTTTCGCCTTGAAGCCGCTCGATTAGGCCGAGTGGTGTTGACTCCCGTAACTGAGGATAGTCAAACAAATAATACTAGCGACCTGCCGCGGGTTGTAGTTTCCGACGGAAACGATCTACGAGCCGGGGAGCTCCTCGCACTGCTACGCGGGGAGTCAACGTTCGATTATGGCACCTCGGTTCCGCCGCCAAGCCTTTGTGTGTCCTCATCCTATGAGAATAGAAATCAAGAGAGCGGCAACGCCGCAAACAACACCTCGACCTCTGACATTTCCATTGCGATACGCCGGATTATTCTAGTCCGGCACCACATCGCATTTCTTCGAACCTTGGAGACGGTGCACGATGAGCTAGAGGACGACTTACTCCGTGCACTGAAGGTGCAGCTTATATCAACCATCGTTTCTGAGAATGAAAGCAAAGCAACCGTTGAGAAGGAAAAGTTGGCATTTAAAGCACTAGCACATGTCAAAGCAACTTTCACCAGCATCATGCTCGCCGATCGAGCCTCGGTCCGTGATACGGAAGCCATTCTGGAAAGCGGGAACCTCACAACCTGCTCCCGACGTTTATCCGCTTCGAATCGCCCGCAATCGCTTGCCTCCAACGCATATCCCTACACCGACGCCCCCACGGAGGCAATCACCCGGGGTGTCCCCTTTGTACTCTTCGACGAGCGTGAGTTTCGCTCCATGCTGCCGTACTTCCTGTACAAGCAGAACCTTGACCTCGTTCCGCTGACGTTGGCCACCGCCGATTATGTCCTCTCCCCGCAGTACGGGATGGAGCGAAAAAGTGTGAGCGACTACACTCAGTCCCTCCAATCGGGCCGAATTCACCGTCAGCTCGCGGCCTTGAGCCGTCGGTACGAGCGAGCCCTTTTGCTTATCGAATTTTGCCGCCATCAGCCCTTTCGATTGGTTCGTTTGTGCCTTTCCCCACCCACGACCGCGGACCTGGCGTATATGCGAACGCTTTACACGCGCACCGCTCGTCTTTTGTTGGCGTACCCGCAGGTCACTATTCTGTGGTCGCGCAGCGCCGCGCACTCTGCCGCGATGCTTGCAAGGCTGAAGAAAACGGTGGCGATCGAAAATAAAGACCCAAGTGATCCTTCACTCACGGTGGCAGGGGGAGTCGGCACCAACGACGAGGACGAGGAATATCAGAGAAAGGAACTATCAATCTACGCCGCTCGGGTCTTTTCCAGGTTTCCCGGCGTGACGCCTGCGAATAAAAACCAACTAATGCATCTTTGTGGTTCTCTGGCCGGCCTTGCTGCCATCTCTCAGGCCACATTGGTTGATACGATTGGTGAGGTTGATGGAATGAAGTTGTATTCTTTCTTGCATAGCCCTTTAATTGAGGCGGTCGATTAAGAAGACTGAACATGAACAAGTCAGGCGCATGAAAAGTTTCATTTATACTTTAATCGCTTCCCCATCCATTTAGTATCACTTAATGGAAAAATGGGAGGGGAGGGGGGGTGGATTTTTAAGTTGTTAGAGGTATGTATATGATTTCCCTTTCTTTTCGAAAAGGTTATCCTTCTTTTATGATTCTTTTCTATCGTTAAACTTTATTTTTTATCAAGTGAACAAATAAAGAACGGATTATTAGGTGTTCCTTGGCCAAGTTATTAGTATCATAGTGTTTCTCACTTTTACTAGTTCAACTGCATTTGTTTATTCACTTCATTTTCTCAACGTAACCTTAACTCGAGAAGCAATCCCCATCATGAATTTTCAGCCCCTTTCCTTGAGCGATGAAAAGATGTCTGAAAACATGAGTATACCGAATAATGTGGGCCCTGACATCCACCGGGTGTCGCCCCTACCTCCATCGATGCCTCCAGGATCCTTTCCAGTGGATCAAATCTTTCACTCTCAAATTAGCAGCTCAGCGGGACCTTCACCGTCGGTGACTTTATTGGATGATAGGAAAGGTCTGCAGCCGAACGAGAAACTCATCTTCACGAATCAGATGACAAATACCGGTGCGGTTATAAACTTTACCGAAATTATCTATAGCGATTCCATGCGAGGCTATCGCGTGTACAGGCGTGAACACCAGGTTTCGCCGTTCTTTCGGCTACTAAGTACGAATAATATGCTCCTTCTCGCGGCGTCTCTGTCGTTGTTGTTGTCGTGTCTGGTTCACACTTCAGCCTCGCAGTTCCATCTTCTCCACTGGCTGCTGTTGTCTGACTCCGCAGATGACACGTTCGTGCAATCAAGTCCCGATTTTGATAGCGAAACCCATTTGAAAGTGTTCTCTTTAAGTAAGCTGAAGATAATGGCTTGTGTTTTTTTCTGGCTTCTTTTCATCATGCAGTTAATTCGTGCCTACCGCAGTGTTTACGTTGAGGAGGTGCTTGCGATCCGCGGGATTGGGTTGCAATTCACCAGCTACGGCGTTTTCAATCGCGTTCGGGAAAAACGCTTTGTTGATCGTAAGCTGATTCGCTTTATCGTGATTCATGATACTTTCTATCGTTATCAACCCATTTTTTTCTTTCTTCCTCGATTGAGAGCCAATCGCGGCGATTGGTGTACTTCAGTGAGACGTTGCCGCGTTTGCCCGTGCTCCGTCATACCCTCAACGGAATTTGCCATGTGTTGTACGGGGAGGAGGAACACGGGCCAAGTTTGGCCGATATTCAAACCATGACCAAACCCACCTTCAACGGTGGCCTAAGTATAAGCGATGAGTTTAGCAAAGGGGATGATAGCGGCGGCGAGGAAACAACCATCTCGGATGAGTCACAACCTTCTTTCTCTGAAAAAAAAACAAGTTTCTGAGTGGAAGAAAGTTCATCAACTATATTATCTAAATTCAGGAACAGAAAAGTTGGTCTTAAAATTTATTGATAAGAACTTCGCTCCTTTTTTTGTGTTTTCATCTACCTGAAAAAAACGCCACATTGAATCGTATCAACGCGTAGGCCCCAATCAAGTTAACTTTTACCTTTTTTTTTCCGTTTTTTCAAATGCTATTAGCTTATTGCTGTAATACACGTCTTTACGTTACTACCTTGAGGCCTGTATTAGCCAATACAAAATAATGTCTTGGCGATGCGTGGCTAAGAACACTTATCTTTGTAGCTACATTTCATTTTCTGAAAACCACTTCATGTATTTCTATCCAATTTATCGAAACTACAGCACTTTTGCTCGAAATGGAAAGGGCTGTTTTCACCATTCTTCTATATGGCGTCACCCGAGCGACTCTTTCACAAATAAGACACGGGCAGTACTATTCTCAGGAACTTCAGGGTCAAAGTCAACGGAGGAAAAACTACATTTAAAGATATCAAATTCTCCTATACGACGTCAGCAGCAGCGTACTGAAACTTTTAATTGCAAATCCCACTGCAATACTGAAAAGCCTAGTGCAAACAGTAACGTTCATAACACTTTTCATATTCCTTCAAACGGACAGTATGCCAAACCACAAAAAACAATAGGCCGTTTTAATCGCGTTGTTGCTGAAAAAGGCCTAAGCTTTGCGGTCTATCTATATATATTGGGTGAATCCTTCACGCTTTTTCTAACGTATTGTTTACACACCAACCAATTCTGCATTGGGGAGGTTGGAGTTTGGCTTAGTGGGATCGGATTGAAAGGTGTCGTGGAATCTTATCTGGATATGGGTCCAGTAGTGTTTAATACGTATCACTTATCTCTGCGGCTTTTTCTGAACTACCTCATAGTCAACATTTTTACATTTTCTCTCTTCTCGTATGAAGTAGCATTTTGTATGCTAACTGCTCCCATATTATCGAAGCTGGTGTTACCTGTCCGTACATTACTTAAAAAATGGAAAAAATCAAAGAATAGTGCCATTCCAAAAGCCCCATCCCCCTTTAGTGGTAGCTAAGAATGTGCGTACTTGTTTGTGATTTACTATTGTCAATTGCCTTAACAATATTAATAAGAAGAACCCTTTGATTTTCCCTTTCTTTTACTACTATATGATAAGCACTACCCACTTTACTCTTTATTTCAAGACTTTAAATATTTCTAGGACTAATTAGCTTTTTTTTATTTGAAATATATATATATACATACATATATATTTATATATATTTATATGTATATATATGTATATATATTTTCTTTTTTATTGAATTATGATCAAATAACAAAAAAGGCTTTAAAGGATTTTTCTAATTTACTTTCTACCTTTAAAATAAAAACCATACCTCATATTCATCTATTAGAAATATAAGGGATATAATAAATAAGCTTATATATCTATTTTTATTTATTTAAGAATACACATTTGCATAAGAGAAATCAGTTAAAAAAAGGAACCCAGATCCACACATTTAAAAAGAGTTTGTGTTTATATCATTACCTATATATTAAATATTCATTTTCATTAAAACTATTCTTTCTATTACATTTTTCGTGTTTTCATAAAGCTATATAGATATATCTATACAACAAGGAAGGAGGAAATAAGGCATGATGTCCGTCCCGTATAGCTTTTATATTGTGGTTTCATACTCGCGATCAAACCCTAAGGCACTTACTGCATCACATCCCGACGCCCGCCTTGCTGTTGAGCTGACTAATACGGGTAGCGCTGCTGATTCATTTTGTCTACGAATTACCTTTTTGAGCAAGGATCAGTTCTTCACAAGGTTCGTACATGACGACAACAATCCCAGCGCCAGTGGCAGCGATTCTGGCAGTAATACTAGCAGCCTAAAAAGCTCCATTTCCCATGCAGCGAAACTTATGCGCCTTGCGACGTGCACGAACACCTCCGCGATAGATCGTCTCAAGGCTGCAAAATGGTGGTGTCAACGGCCCATGTTTTACGAGGGATCCTTTCAAGTTCTACCTCTTGCCGTCACCTTAGTTTCGATTCCTTTCAATATAGATGATATCAATAGCCAACTTTTTCTGGCGACCTACATCGAAGCCCCGCCATTGTCCATGTTCAAGTTGGAGCGTTGTGGAATCGAATGTCTATCACTGGCCGACAAGTCGTTTCTAGGTCACGTGGTGCTTGATAGTTGCTTAAGGATGAGTCGAGATCTGAAAGAGCTCTTGCCCTTCACCCGTCTCGTGACGATCAGCCTCAATAGTCTCGATCAGCTGGAGTCCTTAAGTGGACTCCGCTCCTGTACCGAACTCAAGGTCCTTCGCGTCTATTCCTGCCCGAAGCTCCGTGATCTCGCGGTGATTCAGCACCTTTCGAATCTCTGGGAGCTCGACTTGAACGAGCTGGCCATCACCTCGCTTGTGCCCGGGGAGGACGACGCGCCCCTCTCCGCCTCTGAGATTGGGGAGACGGTCCAAGGGCAGCTGGAGGTGGTTCGGGTGATGAACTGTGCGGGGTTGGCCGACCTTCGCTTTCTCCGGCACCATCCTCACATCCTCTCCATCTCCCTTACCCGTCTTCCCCTCACCCACCTCAACTGGCTGTGCTGTCAGGGAGAGCTCAAACAGCTGGTTCTGCAGTCTCTGCCCGCGCTGTGGTGGGGCCCGCATGGGCAGGACGGGGCCCTGAGTTTGCCCTTCTTAAAACGCCTCATCCTGGACGACCCCCACCCCGAGAGTGACCTGGGATTTCTGGCACAGTGCATTAACCTGGAGGAGCTGCAGCTGCGGTGGTGGAACCACGACGTGGGATGGGGCCCTATTGGGCATCTGCGCTTTCTCAAGACGCTCCGGATCTCGAATAACGACTCGCTAAGGGCGCTGAACTGGATTCATCAGTGCAGCCAGATTAAGGTTTTGCATTTATCGATGAATTTGTTTCTTCAGGATTTCTCACCTATCGCGTCCTTGCTTTCCCTCGAGCAACTGAACCTGAATGCGACAAAGGTGATGGACGGTCATATAACGTGTATTTCTGCAAAGTGTTCTAAACTTTGGCGGGTTATCCTAGACAACTGTCGTCTTCTTAGCGATTTAAGCTCGCTGGGTCAGCTTTCTAATCTAAGCGTTTTCAGTGCCT
This sequence comes from Phytomonas sp. Hart1, assembly GCA_000982615.1. Classification (NCBI taxonomy): domain Eukaryota; phylum Euglenozoa; class Kinetoplastea; order Trypanosomatida; family Trypanosomatidae; genus Phytomonas; species Phytomonas sp. Hart1. The sequence goes on along the minus strand of HF955202.1, from coordinate 890,772 downwards.
CCAACACACGGATTACTTCCATTGATTGGATCGTGAATTGCGTTCATCTGACAAAGGTTTCACTGCAGAATTGTAGTGAATTGAAGGACAGAAGCCCACTAAATTATCTTCCCGTGTTAAGGACTTGCGATCTCTGAAAAAAAAAGTCATTTATGTGTTCTAATGATGAAACGCTCTATATACACTATACACGAGAAAGTAATTCGGAACCCAAGCGTACTGTGCACCGAAAACTGTCTAAGGAAGGATGCCATGCTCAGTTGTACTGATGTTACACTTAAAAGAATGAGCAATGATAAAAAATATCGATTTATGAACATTGTGGTTTTGTTCGTAAAATGTTGAGGTTTATTTTCTTTTTTTTATTTTGCGTGTATGTGTCCGCACCTTTTTCGTAAGGGCAATGTAAGATCATAGGAAGGAAAATCTGCTTTTGATACTGCTTACGTGAATGGATTCCTTTAATCTTCACATATGCATATTCGTATTAGTACTAAGTTATTCCCAACATAAGGATCAATTTTTTAAAAAAATATTGCATTTGCTTTCTTAAATATTTTTTTAAGCATCTGAAATGTAGAAATTTTTTTTTCTCTTTGTTGTGGAAAAGTTATTCCATAAGGGAAGAAACGCAGGTGCTTTACAACAAAAAGATTTTTACTTTCTACTTTTCATTTTCATTACTTTTTTTTTGTTAACCATTGAATTAAATTTAATTCTAAATAAATAAGTATAAATATCACTATATATATATAATCACACTAGGTCTGCCTCATTAGCGTATGTTCTAGACGCGATTATGCAAAAGACTTTAGGGTATCTTCTTTGATTATCCTTTTTCATTTTTGATTCAAAGAATCTTGTCATCATTTCACTCTTTTTTTTCAACATTATTTTTCGAAAAAAATCTTTTTTGTGACGTCTCGAATTAATTTTATTGATTTTTTTACTTTTTTTTTTTTGTAATTAGCTAAATGAATCTGGATGAAAACAAAGCACAATTCTGGGTTAATTAATTCATAGATCATTTTTAAAGAAATACACACGATAACGAAAGAATCTGTATGACTTTAGGCTATTTTTCCCATATTTGTATTTAGATCAATGGGGTTTCATTCTTGTATTGTGATAATAAGTGTTTTCGTTTTTTCCTTTTCCTTGACTCTGTACTCTTTAGATGGGAAGAGTTTCGCGCAAGGTTTCACTTGCTTTTTTATAACCAACATCGCGCCTGAAGATTTTCAGGATGTATGACAGGGTAAATGGGAACGAGGTAAACAAAATATATTATCGTGTTATGCACGAGTTTTTAACATTCTCACGTCTGCTTCTAGTAGGGGGAAACTTAACCATTGGCGTTATATAAACATTATTATTTTTTATTTTATTTCACTGGCTTCAGGAGCATAGTTCTACATTACTTTGTTCTTAATAAACACAAAAGCTTCTTACTCTTTAGGCTCTCTAGCAAATACATTCTATTGGATTTACTAATTCTTACTGAAGTGAGTAACAACAAAATAAAATAGAAACAGCTGTGTTTTCTCAACAAAATACTTTGAAAAAGAGGACTAAACAGATATAAGAAATATGGAAGGGGCAAAATACTAATATTACTATTAAATAGTAATCACTCTCATTGTTAACCATCAGATTATTCTCTTTCAAGTTTAAATAAAAAAGGCAAGCATTCTATGGGATGAAAACTTTTAATGCTGTATCTTGAAATTCCAAGGTGACCTAATCAATCTATTGAATGATAGAAATATTTCAATTTTATTACATTTTACTAATTTCATTGTTACACGGCTATTTACATGAAGCAGTAAGAAGGTTACACATTAATATTAGTATTATTTGCCATGTACTGGTGTTATATTGGCTCCTATTACCCTATGATCATTATCTTTTTAAAATATATTGAATTTTTTGATAATTAATACTGCATTCTGCACAAAGACTCTGTGTGAAGAGTCTAATTTTTTCGTCCACATGTTGGCAGCATTTGTAATGACTTATATCGTCTTGGCTTATCTGAGTTGATCTGTCTTCTATATAATTTTAATGTGTGTATATATATTTATATATGTATCTTTTGAAATTTTTTGTTTAGAAATAAGGTTTTGCGAATTTTAATTGATCAGTACAGATGATAACTAGGATTCGGTTGTGCAATGAAATCCTCATTTAAGCTGAACTATTGTAGTTATTAGTTTTTTCTAGATATTATTTCAAAAATTTTATCACGAAACTTATAGTTAAAATTTTAAAGTGAATGTTGTAACTTGGATAAGTGTCGAAAAGGTTTGATTTACGCATAATAAGATGCTTTCACTGTTTTATTTATCCAAACACATTGATATTGGAGCTAACGGTTCTTTTTCTTTTTCAGGGAAACATTACCTTTTTTACTACACATTTTCTTTTCATGTTTTTTCAATATGTTGAGAAGGGGTAAAAAAACAGTATAAATGTGATGGTAGTAAATACAGGTAGTAATAACACATTGTAGTCAATTCTTGTTATTATTTTTGACATTAACTTACAGTGAAAGCACGAAATTCGTGATGAATTATAAACAACTGTAATACTTTCTTTCCCACAGAGAAGATAAAGGAAGGATGCAACACCTTGAATGCTGAGCAATTTTAATCTTTATTTTTTTTTCCCCTTCTTATCCATGTTCCAAAGCTATTTATCTATTAGGTTATGTATATGAAAGCATTGTATTTCAACTCCGCATTGTCTATATTATACCTTAAATAGTCTTATCCGTTGTCCGTTCTCTGGCACATTCATTACCGTGGACACGAGACTCGATAACGCCACACGCCAAAGGGGAAAAACCGCGAACTTTCCGATCGTTCCCATCTTTGGATCCTTTTCAGACCCTAAACAGCCGACCATTGCCGACAAGCGCAAACGGGCGGCCAAAGCGAACGCCGAGAAGGACAGCCGAAGGAGGCCTCGGGGGGTGCGGCATGCCGAATACCGCGACGGTGGTCCCTGGGGTTTTGCCCTACCTGGGCTTCATGATCAAGGACGTCGGCTGCCGGCTTGGGATTATCGCGCACTACATGCACAAGCGGCAACACATGTACCCCGTGATGCGACACCAAAACATCCGGGTCTATCGCGGGATGCTGCCGTGGACGCAGGACGCGGGGTTTCTCGCGCCGAGTGCGCATCTCTGCGGGAACATCGTCCTCGGCCACGACTGCTGTGTTTTTTACCACGCCGTTATTCGCAACTACCACGTCAAGGAGGCGACGGTGCTGGGCGACCACAGCGTCGTGATGGACCGCGCGACGCTGATGGGGCAGGTGCGGATCGGTCAAGGGGTGTTTGTTGGGGCCGGCGCCAGCCTCGACTGCTGCGAGATCCACGACCACGTTTACATCGGGGCCGGCGCGAGCATCTCCGTCGGCGCGGTGGTGGAGAATCACGCCATCGTTGCCCCCGGGGCGGCGGTCGGGAAGGACGGGCGGGTTTATGCCGGCGAGCTTTGGGCAGGCAATCCGGCCCAAAAGGTCGGCGAGGTCAGCCCGGAGCAGGCAAGCGAGCTGCATTATATGATTCACGAACGAATTCAGTCCGGACAGGCCCACCAGCGTGCGATTCAGGAGCATCTCCACTACACGGCGAAGTTGGACCGGAAATGGCTGAAGGAGACGGTGGAATTGCTGGCAAAGCAGCAGCAGCAGGTGGTGGTTCGAGTGCCTTTGGAGATCCCGCTTGAGGCGCGGCGCTTTTTGCAGCCCCGTGTGCATATGCGCCGTCCTGAGCTCCATGTTCGTAGCTCATATCCGCTTAATCGTATCGCACCGTGGATGCCAAGAATACCGGATCAGGTTGCCAACGCGTAAGGATAAGAAAAAGGAAAGTCCGGCTAGAAAGGAATACAAAGGACAAATCAAAGTTGTGGAAAATGGTACCATTAGTGGGAGATCAGCGCACTTTTCGTTGACGTATTTTGTAGATATTATATATATATATATAAATATATTAACAAATGAAGGGAGTATTCTATATCGCTAGTATCTATTAGGAATAACAGATTTATATACTGAGTGGATTCTTGATAAGTTCCATTGCTTTGCTTTTGACTGACATATCAAAATTTCTTAAACCCTTGTGGATTTTTTTTTAGCGTTTAAACGACAGTTGATAGTTACTGACAGTGATTTGAGTTGAAGTTGAAACCTTTTATTCTCTCGTTATTTTTCTCTTTCTCCAAAGTTGCGTTTTTTTCACCCAACTAATGTAATTATAGGTTTAGAAAATTAGAGCAAGTTTTTAATATAAATAGAAAAGGTTTCCGCTAAAAATGTCAGAAAGTTTAGCCAGCATGCGGGTGCTCACATTTAACTTGTGGGGAATCTTTAATTCGAAGATGAAAACTGAGCGTATGATGCATTTTGCTTCCAAAATTGAGAATTACGACGTTATTCTTCTCCAAGAGCAATTTGATTCAAAGGATTTAGAGCTTATTAAGCAACAACTCTCGCCTGAAATACGAGAGCGCTACCACTATTCACGTTTTACGACCGGCTTTTATGGCTGTGGTTGCGCTGTGATCTCTCGATATCCCATTTTATCGGCCTTTTCCTATGTATATCCACTTCAAGGGTTTCCGGAGATGCTTCTCCATGGGGATTTCTTCGCAAACAAAGGAGTCGCTCGAGTGGTGGTAAATGTACCTCTCTCAACCCCAAACAGAAATAATGGTGAGGTACGACATCAACCGGTTATCTTTTACATCACTCATCTTGTGGCCGCCTATCAAAAAACACGTGAGCTTCCAAATCGCATGGATGAGCGTTATCTGCTGTTCCGTACTAGCCAAACGATATCACTGGCGAACTACATCATTAACACCTCTAGCCCCCGGAACTACCTCATCATAGGGGGCGATTTCAACTCCTCCCAGGACTCGCTTGAGATTCGCATGATGCTTATTCTTCTTCGGGATAAAGGCTACAAAATGCAGTCGGTGCTTCCCTTGCCGGTCGACTTTGAGAAGGGGTGTGTGAATAGGGCCAAAAAGCCCCTTTTGATTGAACCCATCCACAGCCTCTACACCTACTCCTACCGAAATGCATTTAACTCATCCAGCACATCCTATTTCAAACTTCTAAATCAGGAGGCCGATATTCCGTCCCAGATTGATCATATTTTTTATTCTTCCAACACGTTTCAAATGGCGTCTTTTGAGGATTGCCCGGACGCCGCCGAGGGATTTCCGTTTTATCAAGAGCACGAGGGTGTGAGGGTTCCGAATGGGGTGATTGTCTTTACCGCGAATGAGGTGCGCCGACGCTCGACGAGCAACTTCCTTGGGGGGTGGATGCGAGTTTTTTATAATCGTCTTCGCGGTCTAGGCGCTGGGATTGAGAGTTCTCAGACGCCTCACCTGAACAGGGCGAACAAAGAGGTCGTGAAGGATAACAATCCGGCGGGGTTGTATCCAATTTCCGACCACTATGGAGTCGGGGCGCGGCTTAATTTACTCGCGAAGTGGGATGGCTACAACTCTAACTTCGCGGGTAGTGTGGTGAATCCCACACTTCGGGTGGCGAACTTCACGCAGGAGGATCTTGAGGTCACCAAGGAGGTCGTGAACCTTCTGCAGAGCCACGTTTTAAAACTTCGGAAGCAGATGAAGGTGTTTCGGATCATATCGGTAGTTTCATTCGTTATCGTGATCATCAATGCCTACTCTATGATGCAGGCGATGTCGGCACAAGAAAATCGCACGGCTGAGCTGCTTCAACGGCTCTACATCGTGAAATCAGGGGTTACCTTCGCCGGTAATGAAGGGACACCTACATCCAACACTTGGAATGAGGAGATTAGAAACTTCTTTGGTAGAAACACTCAAACCTTCTTTTCATTCATTCCTAATTGGTTTAATTTGTGGGTATCTAAATTACTTCAGACGGTAGGTTTGGGTGGGATCCTTGGGTTCGTCAATGGTGCATCTCATTCATTCACGACGAATTTTGATAGTAAATGGTTAAATATTGAAACCGAACCAGATTTCGGTTTCATAGCTAAAAGCCTTGCCAAACGCCCATTCTGGACAAATGCAATGTTTTCTTCAATCATCCATGTGGTTGCTTCCTTGCTTGGCTTTTCTGCATTTTTGATTGGTAATATACAACGTTTAGGGAATGCCAAAGTTTTGGGGGATGAGGTCAACATAATTGTTCCTCTACTTTCACAAAATATCAGAGAGTTCAAAAAATGGAACCCCATACTAGCTTCCGAAAATAATGATGATGTTGGTAAAGATAATGGAGTTTAAAGTTTCATCTAAAGGGTAAAATTGAGTCAAATATAAAAAAAAGGATTGTATATCCTAAGTTGCTCATAGGATTTGTTGAAAAAGTCAAAAATATTCAACAAAACGTAATACCCTTATATAAGCACACAATAATAATCATAGATAGAAAATATCGGTCTTGTACCTTTTTGTTTCTTTTCATTGCCATGTTTATTTTGCAGTGATTAGATTCAAGCAAGCCTCAATCGCATTACAATGAAAATATTTATTTTAGTTATGGAGTATAAGGGCCATTTTTTCCCATCTGTAGATACTGTCACTTTGTGTATTTTCCTTTCCGTTTTAAAGTTGAAATATAACAAGTGTATAATATTATTAAAATATTTAGGGCGAATATATTTTTGATTGATACGCATCTCGAACTACGTCAAAAATATACTCGAATACTGTTTTTTAAATCTTGGCCTCTAGGTAAGCCTTACTTTGATATTTTT
>HF955202.1:747815-764305 GCA_000982615.1 Phytomonas sp. Hart1 | reverse complement strand
GGAGCTTTTCAATATCCAGTCGCGTTCCCAGCGGGTCTATAAACTCTTCGCTGGCCCCTTGTACTTCACGCTGTCCCTTAGTTGATGTCTTTTCAGAGATGGAAGTCGGCAATGACGGGGGACAATCCTTACCTCTAGTAGAAGGGTCTTCACAAGGTTTCGAGTCAGCTATAGCGCTATGGTCATTATTTATCGTGGGTGATTTAGTTTCTGTCGCCTTCTTCGGATTCAAAGCAGTGGCCACTTCTTCTTCATTTACCCCATCCTCGCTTTCCACATCCCGTATACTCATTGTAAAGCAAGATAACAATGTTGTCATTTCAAGAACTACGTCATTTAGATCACTTCTTGGGTTTTTTTCTTTCTCTTGCAACGAGGGTGTTTTAGCCTTCGTTGGGACTATATTTTGCCCATTCCTCACCTCCTCTGCGGTACTTTCACCAAGAGCTGGTAAAGGGGGGAGTACAGGCGCCCTGTAGAAAAGACCAGCCTTAGATGCAGTATATTGAGGTGTCAGGTAGTGTGAAGCTGATTCACCAGGAAAGTCTCTGGGGTGATTTTTTCCTTTTCCACAGTCGGTTTGTGGTAATGGACGGGTGTTGGAGTCTTTGGCAGGTAAAATCGGATTGCTGGGTACCCCCATAGGAGGCAGTCGTGCCGCAGACGAGGCTTGCTTCACCTGACTCTTCGCACCGAGGGCATCATCAGGAACCTTGTAACCGTGCACTATCTGCTGATGCGCATTGCTAACAATATGATGGTTCAAAGGGGCTACCAAGGGCTGCTTCGGATTCAAAAAGCGGTCCTTCTGTCGAATACTGGATATATTTTTCTTCCCCATATCGTACGCCTCAATAAGTGCACTGATGGAAAGACGATCACCGAGCCCTATCTTATGTTGTTTGGGGTATATTTCACGTGGAAATTCGACCGGCTCATCTGCCTTTTCAGCACTGCCCTCCTGCAATATTACCTTTTTCAATTCATGTTGCCTTTGTTGCTGCAGCAACTGGACTTCTTGAGCGGCGCGTTGCCCAGGTGTGAGGGCACTGGGATCCCCAAGGATGTCACCACCTTTTCCTTCTAATTCCCTACCTTGCTTAAAAAGATGTGGCGTCGGTTCAGAAAACTCCTGAGAAACAAGACGGTAAGGCTTTCCCTTACCCTTCTCAGCTTTATTCCTATTATTCTCCTGTTGTTGCTGAAGGCAAAATGGAGTATTGTGTAAATTGTTCAATTCTTGATGATTGAGCATATTTTGTTCCTTTTTGGCATTGTGGGCCCTGTCATTTTCATCCATTATCTTTGTTTCTTTTTTCATTCCTACCGACTGTGGATTGGGTGGTTTATGTTGATGTTGATTGTTTAAATCCAAGACCTCATCTTTTTTATTCACAGGGGCGATCCCACTAACTTTATCAACCCCGAGATCAATCGGAGTATCGCCATGAATGGGAAGTCGTGCGTTATTATCGACTACTCTATTTCCTTGCGATGGTTTCTGGTTTACTTTTGATTTAGTCACGGGTTCATAATAATTCTCAGCATTCTCCACAGACTTCAGTTTTTCAATAATATTTGGCATGTGCCGCATCACTATGGATGACCTAAGCACTTGCTGCGCATCCGGACGCTTCTTCGGATCCTTATACAGCATCCATTGAATCAGCTCCCACAACTCCTCCGAGAAGTACTCGGGAATCCGTCGGGGTTCCTTGCTCAAAATTTCAGTCATAAGAGCCTTCATAGTAGAAGATTCAAAGGGCAGCCGGTTCGCACACATCTCGTACAACAGCACACCGAGGGCCCACACGTCGCTTTTATTGTTGTACGACTTGCCATGGCAAATCTCAGGCGAAAAGTAGCAGGGTGTCCCGCACATCGTGCTCGCCATCGCTACGGTATCCTTCAGCACGGTGGAAATGCCAAAATCACCCAGCTTCACGACATGGTTGCGGGTTAAAAATATGTTCTGTGACTTGATATCACGGTGCAGCAAACGACGGTCGTGCATATGTTTGAGGGCTATGGTGGCCTGCACAAAAAGGCTCATGACCTGCGGCTCGGTTAACAGCCCATTACTCATATGCAGCGCGTTGGGGTCGGTATCGGATTGCGAATTTAAATGGTGCTTGGCGGTTTTTTTGATGCGAGATAAATGCGTTCCGAGGTCGCCACCGTCAGCGTACTCCATCACGATGTACAGGTGAGGAAATTCTTCAAAGTACTCGACGTAACGCACGATGTTCGGGTGGTCGAGCTGCTGAAGAATTTCTATTTCCTTGTGGGCATCTTTACGTTGTTTTGAATTCATCCTCGACATGTTGATATGCTTAATGACATAGTACTGCTCACGAATCTTGTGGAATACTAAAATAGCCTGTCCATACGTACCCTTGCCAAGGTCTCGAACAGACGTGTAGGAGGATTTTCTAATAGTTAAAGGAAGATTTGGACGCGGTGGTCCAATTCCAAGTAGAAAATTTAGTTCGTCTACCGCGTCCATGCTCCTTAAATCTTTATACTAATTTAGTGGTCTTCTTCCCTTAAAGGACTACGTATGCAGAGCAATACACAAATCCTCAGTTAATAAGTTGGATCTGTTAAGACTAGTATTGCTTCCTGAATGCATAAAGCACCAGTTCACAAGTTATCATTAATAGGAACAAAAAAAATGAGATAATACATGAAGAGTATTCCCTAACAAAATTTCAACAGGTCTTCTTTTGTATTTCAGTAATATTTCGACTTTTTTACCGCTTAGCACCGCATAACAGACATGTAGGGAAAGCGAATATTAAAATCTCATGGATGTAGTGTGTACCCCAGTACGCAACCGGTTAGTGAATCTCGCAGCACATATAATGTTCTTCCCCAAACGTTATCTTCCACTGAAAATTCACCATTTTTCTCCTTCAGATCCTCCCCACATTTCCTGCGCGAAAAAACTCCCCCAGGCTTGTCTTCTTTCGAAAGCAGTATCCCCTGTACAGAAGCACATTTTGAACTAAATTCGTCATTATTACTGCCCTGCATACAATCCTCTTGAGCTACCCGCATAACAGTGGAAAAGGGTGCTATGGGCGGAGAACCCTCCTTATTAGGCGCCTTCTCCTTTAAGTTGTCAACAAGGGAATGTACAAGGAACTTTTCCACCACCACCGGATATCCCTCATGAAGATCCCGTGTAGATGTGGAGGTTGTAATATTCGATGTTGGCGCACTTGGTGTAAGGGTAAGGAAGGTGGTGAAAGATGTCTCATTCTTCCTCCACACCTTAGATAGACCACTAAAAGACTCCTCCGTCCCAAAGTAATACGGTCGCTGCTGCTTGAAAACAAAAAAAAGTGTCCACAAGAACGGCGACCAAAGCAGCAGCTCTCGAATTCCCCGAGGCAATCGATCAAGAATGCTCCCCAGGGTTTGATACTGCCTCTGATTGAAATTCGCGTTCCGCATCCGCTGATAGTCTTCAGAAGCGTCATGAGAAGTTTTCCCTTCAGTATGAAGGCACCTGCTAATGGATAGATAACGCCTTTGGACTGTATGAGTCCTAATAAAAGAATGACTGCTAATGCATCGTAATGATAAGCCCCGCTGAGGCATGCTATGTAACCTTTCCTTTAATTAGTGAGGGAATATTTTCCCCTAGATTAAAGAATATTTTTCAGTTTCCGAAAAAGTCTCAACGATAATCAAAGTACCTGTAGGCGTAACCTGGAATCTGAAAAGGCAAAAGAGAAATATCATCAACAATAACGATTGGATAAAAATACGAAGAAGCATCCTTTTTAAATTTAGTACAGGCATAAGCGCACTTTGCATGCAAAATCTAAAAGGTAAGTAACCAAAGTAAGCAATTGATAAATTTTAAAAAGGGTCAGAATCAACGGTGTTTCAAACTTCGAAACGTCTCCAATCTTTGTGTCCGACCACGCTTCATCTCCCTGCGCTTTGCTTCTCCAAGTAGTAAAAGGTGCCGTGCCGTCGCCATATCATCAGCCCGATCCTGCGGACTATAGAAGTGCTGACTCGCATCGTGATTTCTGCCTTTACTAACACTATGAATAAGTCCATGGGCAGCGGTAGAGAGGGCCTCCCGGCTTTTGCCCTGCATTCTCCTCTGTTCAACATAGTCGTAGTTAACCGATTGGCGAATACGCGCGTTTTCCTTTTGAAGGTGAAAGCGTTGGCGACTGAGCTGCAGAGCCTGTTTTGAGTGCCGCTGAGCATGTTTCACACTGCGTGGAGCCCAACCGGCGGAACTGCCACCTACATGTAAAAGTCGGCTTTGTAAAGTAAACCGAAACATTATTTCCTTCCTTCCGTGGCCCTCTTTTTTCAATAAACAAAAAGGTTTCGGCCAGTGCTGTAAAGCAAAAATATATTGAGAAAGAGATTGAAATTTTTTTGTATTTGAATATGAGAGAATGTAAAAATAAGATTTAGGCATATTATGACTATTAGCATGCATAAAGATAAGACTAATGGTGACCATTTTATTCTTGAAAAATGTTACATAAGCTTCCTAACCTGGATAAATCTGATAAATTGTACATCTATACAACACTAAATGTTTCTTACTTTCCGTATGAATAAACAAATAAATATAGGACTGCCACCTATTCTTGCCGAATCTCTATCACGTAAAGCATATCTACGCTAGTTGGTAGAAGGAAATGATGGGAAGAAAACGTAGCCGCATTGCTTGACTTTCCCCTTATACAATTTACACCCTCCACTTGGCTAATCTGAAAATTCATCTACTTAATTTCATCATTCTCTCCTTCCTCCTCCTCCTCATTGCCCGCCTTAGCGATAACCTGCTTGAGATCTTGAAACACCCCCTGTTGGCGGCGATCCCTGATTTCCCATATCTTCACCAAGGCCTCATCCTCGTCGACGCCGATCTTTGCCTGTACACGGTTGATTTCGTCATAATCGACCTCGCCGTCCTCATTCAAAGGCTCCTCATCGTCCTGTCGTACGGCGTCACTGTCGTCCGGGTCGTCTTCCTCGGGCATCTCCTCCGTTTCTGGAATCGGAAGCGATAACTCGTGCAACGTCGAGACCCAGGCATCTCGCGCAATGCGGTAGTCCGCGGCTGCTCGCAGAAATCGAAGAAGTCCATAAAGCGTGATGCCGCCGCGCTCCTTAGTTTGAGTCTCTACCGTCTCTTCGATTTCCTGTCGCCGCGTCTTTGCGGCCTCGGTTTTGGCAACTTCATTTTCCAGAAGCTCCTCCTCTTCGAGAGTATCATCATCGAAGTAATCAGACAAGTTCGCATTGCAAATGTATTCCGCATCACATAAACAGCTGCGCATGACTCGCTGCACACGACGAAGTTGCCGTGTTTTTTGCTGTGGAATAGGAAAGGCCTCGACAACTTCCTCGGCTTCCTCAGCTTCCCCTTCTTCTTCATTTCTGGGATGTGATAGGATCTTCTCAAGTTTTAGCGGCTGATTTTTGTCGTAAGTCGCAACGGGGTTAAAAGCGCGCAGAAGCTGTACCACAACCGCAGGCTTTATCAAAGTGGCAACCTTGATCGGTGTATCGGTAGCCTTTGGAGTAGAATTGAACAAAAGATAGCAAATACAGCGTAAGACGCGGTAAAGCACATGGCTGACCGCAATTCGTTTGTGTGAGCGCTGCACACGAAGACGCGCGATTAGCTCTGTGGCTATCGCGGACATTCTGCCATTTCCAATGTTGTCCTGACCTGAAGAAAGTGGTTTCGCATCACTGAACACCTCTTCCTCAGTTTGCTGTTCAAGGTCCTTAAGTGACTCCAGCTCCATTTGCGCCACACGCACACGTTCCGCTGAATCCAACAGCGTAGTCTTGAGCTGACCTAGGTGAGTCTTCTGAAGATAGTGTATGAAACGTTGAGCAACGTAAAAGTTGTTTCGGGACTCATCCAGCCGTTCTTTTTGCCGCTCAAGCTGCAATCGCATGGTACGCTCTTCGGGGTTGTCTTCTGAAGAGGCATCGATTGTCGCCCCTCCATTGGGTTCGCCGCCTTCGGGCTGCTTACGTTGGGCATCCTCTTGTTCTAGAAGCTCTTCGGCCTCAAGGCAAGCCTCTTCGTATATTTCCATTAGATGTGCTTCTTGCTCCTTCTTCTTCTGTAGGCGTTCCCTGAAGTGCATAATACCTCGTCGAATCGTCTCCGCCGCAGCTTTCTCCTTCTGGGCATGACGCTGTGAGCATACCTCTCGAACCTCAACCGCCTTTCGCAAACGGAGATCCCCAGCGGTACGATGCTCCTCTACATTCAAGTAATGGAGGAGGTAAAGTGCAAGATACTCCTGTGGATTGCTGGGCTGCGCCACTACAGTATCGGCAATGGCCTTAGCAAGGATAGGACCAACATGACACTTGAGATACGCGCTTTCCATGGTTTCCCTTTTTCTTTAGTATATAAAAAATAACTTGGGTGTGAAAGATAATTTTACAAAATGGTTGATTCAGATAACCTTACAACACATATAAATTTATTGATTTGAAATAAATCACAAGTAATACATTTTTAATATAGGATAACAGGGTTGGAATAAAGAAATGGATATATTTAAGTACCCATCAATGATACGAGTCCGCAGCTTTTAGATCCTTAAAAAGTATTGATATGTTTATTGTTATCATATTAAATATCATTGATATTCATTGTTCTTCAAAAGAATGCACATTATTGTAAATAAATCCCTGATACTTAAAAAGTGTCCCTCCCTTTCAACTAAGAACTGAATAACACTATGACATCTGAAAAGGAATAACTTGATTCCGTGGAAAGTTAATAAACATCTTTGCAGTTAAGGAAATGCAAAAAAAAAAGGGAAATATGTTGAAACATAATGCATAATTACTAAAAAAGGAAAGCTATGCATCTAATGAAAATAAGGAATAAGTTCCTTGTGATTAATTCTCTACAGATCATTCCTCTTTTATCAAAAATGGCTTAGGCTGCGTATCCTCGTCCTATCTTCAAGCATTCTTCAATAGCGTAGATCAAGTACACTCTTCTTGGTGTAACTCCCGTTCTATCTCTTGAATCCGCTCTTCTTCCCTTCTCAACCGGTTGTTATCTTCGGCTTCGTTATCCCTGTCGCCACGAATAAATAATAGCGGAATCATACCGATCACCAGACCTGTGATTATCCCAAATGTGTTTCCAATACTTGCTGAGCGCTCATAACTGCGGCTAATAGATTGCGCTTTAGTAAGTATTGGTGGCGTGATCCGAGTCCAACGCCCTGCCAAACTGTGAACTTGAATGCCCGCAACACCGCTAATGATTCCCCCCACCCCTGCTGCCGCCAAACCGGTCAAACTCAGCGTTTCCAATAAAGAATGTTCGACCGCATCACTTGCGATAATTAAAGTTGCATTGTCTAATATACCAAAAGCCATAAAAGGCAAAGAAAAATTAAACAATAGACGCAAGTAAATCGGCCAGGGGATATAACCAGGGTCACTTCGTGGCGGATTTTTTTGGATGCTATCGAGGATAATTTCATTACTATTAGTAGAAATACTAGATTGGGATCGTATTTCACGATCCTTCTGATCACCTGCCGTGAGAGCGTCCTCTGTCACCGTGTCGACAGTTGAATGATGCTGTCGATACTTCCATGATTTCATAGCCCACTCTTCGTACTCTTTAGCGGAAATGGCGCTATCACAGTCTTTATCGGCTGCCTTCACCTGCTTGACAATGTCGTAGCTATCTTTGCCGTAGTACTCATTTGCGGTACCCATGACAAGAAGCAGGCGCAAACTGTCATCTGACAACCTCTCAAGGATGGTATAACCCAAACGAGGGTCACAATTAAGCAACTCGGCTAAACGAAGTGCTACGTTTTTCTTGTGTTGGTTTCGAATGTATGAGTATTTTGGCCTAGTAGAATGACCACTATGTGCCCCTTCTGACGGACCCTTAGAGACTGTATCAGAAGACCGTAAATCACTTTCTGATGTTTTTGAAGCGGAGGTGACACGATAGGTTGCCGCATTACTTAAATTCACTTGATTCAAATCCCCCCCTACCTCACTAAGGTTTTCCTGAGGCAGGATAGGCGGATACAAGACACCTCGCTCATCTTGATACAAGTCACTTGTGTTGACAGGATCCTTTTCTGATAAAAGCCTATTCGTTTGCGATAATGCCTTTGTTACTGTCGAGGCAGAAAAAGGTGCATTTGTACCCACAGAATTCGAAGCTACCGAAGGTGAGGATACGGAGAAAACAATATCCCAAAACTTTGACCTCTTATTGCGAATCCAAGCGTTCGAAGACATTGAAGACGTTTGTGGCTTCTGATCTGGCATAGTTTCTAGGACCTGAGTTTCGTCCGGTGTAAAGTTTTTTACAGTCACGTCAGTAAATGTATTTACTTTCCCTTGAAACAGTCCTTCAGAAGGAAGTTGTGAGCTGGTGGAAAGAATACGGTGCATATCAGTAGTATGCTCTGAAAGCTTCAGGCTCTGCGGTGATGAAAATTCCTTACTTCCACTAATTGTGGCAGCAGCTTTGGCTTTTTCTTCCACTGACCATGATTGAAGAGCACATCGTAGCTGCTCAGCGGCCATTTGGGTCATTTTTTCCATATTCACTTCAGGATTATTTTTTCCGAAGCAATCGGAAAATGAGTCTTCCTGCAGTCTGGACACACTACTTTTGTCAGTCATGTGATCTATTCGCATTGTTTCATTCCCTTTTGGTTTACGATTCAAGCTTCGGTCACTGTTATTGCTTCTGTCAATAGAGATAGTTTGGCTGCTTTCAGTAGAAGTATCTGGTAAATTTGAAATGACATCGATAGAAGGTTTAGCCTTAGTGGAAAGTATACGACAAGTAGGAGCCTCAGTCGAAGTGCGGGAAAGTGAAGTCAAGAAAGCTACTTGATTGCAACAGAAGCGTCGCATGAATAAACTAATACGCATGTTCAATCCCATTTTTTATGAGGTCACTACACATTTAAAATTGACTGAAGTTGAAAATCATAGGAAATATCATAGCAAATGACTATCGGGTTTCCTTAAATTTCGATTTCGTATCAAATGGCACCCTAAAAACACGGCTCCTGTACTTTAAATCACTAAAAGAAGACGCGTGAAACTATAAAAACGAAAGCACCTTTTCGAAAGCTAAATAAAAATATATTAATAGTTACTAATAAAACCTGTGGTTTACAGTATCGTGTGACTATAAAATTTCGTGTTCCTTTTGTCACACCAAGCTCATAAAGAGTATATATAAAAAAAGAAGCTGGCAATAATAATATAAAAAAGTATAACTATAACTATCTATTTCCTATGTGTCGCTTTATTTATCTCCTTCAACTCTCAATTTAGAAAATGAAAAATAAGATGAGCTGATGGTAGGTAAAAAGCGATGATGATAATGCTAAGTATTCTTTTTCTTTTTACACGCTCTTGAATATAAGAGAAAACAAAGGAAAAGGCATAATTAAGAATAGGAAATATTATTGCAACATATTGGTGAGATCTTCAGAATACAAAGGTATCTAAACAAGTATCCTCGCTATAAAGTTAAAATGACCTAAATAATCTTTAAATCACGCCACTCCTTCCGCTGCCGCTCTAGCTCTACGGCAAGCTCTCGCATTTCAGTTTCCTTTTCTTCCATTCGCTTCCTTTTGCGGGCGGCCTCATCACCAAGTCGCATTGCTTCCATTTGCTGCTCTCTCAGAGCCTCCTGCTTACGCAGCTCAAGCCGTTCCTCAGCGGTTAGCCCACTTGAAGAGCCCGAGTGCTGCTGCTGTTCTCGGCTATGACAACCAGATCGCTGAAGCATCTCCTCCTGTTGAAGTGCTTCACGTTTTTGCTGCTGCAAGAAGGACATCTTAAACCGCCTAAGCTTTTTATCATCGCTTAGCTCCTTGTGTGCTTTCTGAAATATGTTAAATGCATCCGAAACACGTGGTAGTTGACACTTGTCAGGGTGTAGCGCTTGCGCCATGCGTCGATAGCGTTTATCCACATCACTGACTTCACATTTCTCTGGATCCAAATCTAATATTATAAAGTAATCGTTCAGTTTGCATCGCAGTAAACGATCAATCTCAGCTGTTTTTTGTTCATCCGTGGAAAGCTCCGAAATGGCAAGCTTTGAAAGCTTGCCAAATTGAAATTTATATGCTGACGACGACGGAGCAGGGCTTTGTTTTTGCTCAGTAGCAAAAGTTGGAATAGAAAACGAGGTCGTTTCGGAGTGCTGCTCCTTTCGTCTCATGTGAGCCCGCTTAAGATGGTTCAAAGCAACTTCCTGGCTCAATAACTTGTGTGCCTTTTCTGCGATATGAAAGGCCTCAGAAGCATACGGGACCTTGCATTTGTCTGGATGAAGTTGTAAAGCGATGAAACGATAGGCTTTATTTACATCAGAAACTTCGCAGGTCTCAATATTAAGCTTCAAAATTTGAAAAGGATCGGCCCTTTTAGTTTGAAAATCAAGCAGACGCCGTATTTCTGAAACTTGTTCAGATTCATTCATATCAAAAGTATCTTACTTATTTTAGGGAGGTAAATATTTTTACTTTTAGATAAGGAAAATTATATCACTATTATCGCCTTTATGCCTATCTTTCACTCAAACTATTGTTCTTTGTACACCTTAATTGAGATAACCCCTTTGTAAATTCTGTTGTATGGAAAATAGAGACAAATTAAATAAGGTTACATTTGTTTTAAATTTGATGAAATGGAACAGCTTTGAAAGTAAATAAATATACAGGTATATGACTCATCTATTGTGTCGAGAAATTATTAAACTCTGAAGAAAAGATAAAAATGAATATAAATTTGTTTAGGACAATGGAAATTATAGAATTTTGTGCGTTTCTATTTTCTATATCATGTTGCTGGAGCTTATCACTATTCCGATATTCAACGTATATATATATATATATATATATATAATTCTGTACATTAACAATGAATGCATTAGAAATATATTATACAATAAAAGTCATTTATGTATATTTGCATGTAAGATAATGGTAGTCCTGCTTTGCATTTTCCCCAAATAAGCTTTCTGAAATAAATGTTGTAAAGACGCATATAGGGAAAAGTTCCTTGTCGCTATAGGCTTATACATCGTTCTTCATTAATAAATATCTTTTGGCAATCACTATATCTGTGAATCTGGTATGCAAGTCCAAATGAATACAATGAAGATTGCTCAATGATACGAAGACTTTACTGGTTAAGTCAACTGTCAAAACACAATAAAAATTTAAAGATTTTCAATCAAAGTTGAAGCGCTAATATATATATGAATCAACCAATGTATATATTTTTAGAAAATTTCAGTTATTAATACTATGACCCAAAATGCCGACAACTGACTGCAACAAGAATAGTATTTTGTGAGTACATAACTAAACAGTTTCGAGAAAAAAGTGCTATTACTGACTTTTTGCAATGAAAAAATGATTAATAAAGGGAACTTGTCTTTTATGATAACATAATTCCACATAAAACTAAAACGTAAAATAAAAACTAGTACAAAACAGTAAAATAAGTATAATTTGTCAGATTTATTACAAAGTGTGGGAAGATCTATGTGGTCTTTTTCTTATATAGATATTATTTTTTAAGGTCAAGGATACCATAATGTTGTCAACAAGTCAAAGTATTTCAGTACTGGATATATTAAGTTCAAATCCATACAACTACACTGGATGTTAAAAGATATCGAAAAAGTTGTTTCAACGAAAAGATTATTTCCAGGTTCCTCGGAAGAAGCTTTACCCCTAAGGAAAAAGAGAGGAAATAGAATATAAGCTTGAGGTTTTATACCTCTTCCTTAGTTAAGATACATTAAGATGATAGTCACTTGAACCAAGCGTAGGAAACTGTGGTACAGTGATAAGAAAGCAAACAGCTTTGGTAAGCATAATCAGGCGTCCAAAACGTAGGATGCATTATCCCAAATTAATCATATACATTATGAAATGCTCAAGCTAGGAAGGATAAAATAATTTCCATAGTCATAGCTAAATGTAAATAGCTCTCTTCTGTTGAGAAAGAGCAGCTTGATGGCATTGGATTGTGTTATTAATTACATACTCACACCATACGAGATGCTTTTCCATGAGGGTATCATCATCGATGACCATCATAGGTAATTCAATAGGCTTTTCATGCAGCTGGATATCATTTTCCATATCTTCGCGTTCTTTATTAATTTGATCTAATTCATGTAACCGCCGTTCTTGCTTTTTACGTAAATCACTCCATGTTTTTGGGATATGTAATTGGGAATACTGTTGTACTCTCTTATCCCATGGAGGATATGTCAAAGCGTAGGCAACAGCTACAATACCATGTGAAACCTTTTCTGGATTGTAACCTCCCTCTAGAACAGCTACAAGACCGACAGGTTTGTGCCTTCGAGTTGGAAAATTCAAAGTTGATGAGATAAACGGGAACGAGTCCACTTGTTCATAAATACACCAGTACTTCAACATGCTCATGGCTAGCGAAAAACCACCTTCTACCGCCATTTTACCCAAGGGATCCCCGTAAGCTGCATCAAATCCTAACGACACAATTACTAAATCAGGATTGAATTCAGTTAATTTAGGTATAAAAATGTCTTTCATTGTCTTCTCGATTAAAAAATCCGAAATAACTTTATAACAGTTCTCAGCTTCATGAGCATTAGTGTCAACAGCAACGTTTAATATACTGCCAATGTGGTTGATCCCGATAAAATCATTCCCACCCTCTCTTTCATGAGGGTAAAAATGACCTTGATCAAAACGGTGGAGAGAAAGATACAATAACGGAAAAGATTTGTCGTTATCAAAACTATAATTATCAACAAAAGATGCTGTTCCTTCTCCATAATGAACATCCAAGTCAAGAATTGCAATCCTTGGTGTTTGCCCTAATATTAATTTTTTTGTAAGAATCTGTTGCGCTGCTATTGCCACATTATTGACAAGACAAAAACCAGATGGTCTATTTGCCATACAATGATGTCCAGGGGGTCGTATTAAACAAAAACCGATAAGTGGATCACTTTTAGGACAATAATTACCACCCGCGCATTTTTCTGAGTTTTGGAGTATCAAAGTGCATGTATCAATCACTGCCGCAGATGAAAGCTTTACAGCAATTCTACTGGTTTGATCATTGCAATACACGTCTCCTGGCAAGTTCCTTAGAGGCTTGCCTGTTTTTAGAAAATCTGAATATACAGAAGAAACGTGGAAGTCCAAGATTTCTTCATCTGACGCCAGACGTGAGGCAATAAATTTAGAAATATTAGTAGTAAAATTCTTAGTATAACCATTTCCAAAGGATGCTAACAGTTCTTTGGGAAGGATTTCATTCGAGTACTCGACATGAATTAACATATCCAAAGCACGCTTCAGACGATGAGGAGTTTCCTGAGAGCGGTGATCGTTTGGCTGATGAAGTAAAACTCGTTTATCAAACGCCCATGCAACAGGAATGTCAGGCGATAAACCAATATTACACGCATCTTTGTGTAATTCGCATGATTCAGATTCAGAGAAATTTTCACCAGAAATATAATATACACCTCCATCCATAAGTTTTGAAGTAATGATCAAACCCTGCTCATCAACAAGATACGCGGCTTCTTCTTGATCAAGCGGAATTTTTATTCCTATGCGCAAACCAATTTCGTAAAGGCTTTCTTTGAGTTTGCCCTTGCTTATCTGAGTATTAGTCTCAAGACTTACCTTTTCATGGTTACGTATTGTAACGTTTCCAGATAACTTAATGAGAAAGGACTTTGGCGCCATTTGGATAGTGTCTTTCTGATTGAACAAGATTGCAAAATAAAAATCGTAAATCGGCTAAATTTAGATCCAGTGAGAAAAAAATAATTCATATAAAGTTTTAAAAAGTCATTTAAAAACACCTTAAAAAACGCGAGTAGGCTATAATTATAGTAATTGATATCAAAAGTAACAGTAGACTTGTTCCTTTTTTGAGTGTTTCGTTAATGAAACAAAAGACAATGAACCAATAAGCAATAGATTATATATACATATATAAATATAACTGAATAAAATTCATCGCATCTTATTCACACCAAACATCTATAGCAATGAGATCATTTGCAAATTTCACGTTCTTAAAACATTCGGTTACCCTAATTTATGGAACGCACTACTAAAAAATTGAAAATA
Source organism: Phytomonas sp. Hart1 (assembly GCA_000982615.1). Classification (NCBI taxonomy): domain Eukaryota; phylum Euglenozoa; class Kinetoplastea; order Trypanosomatida; family Trypanosomatidae; genus Phytomonas; species Phytomonas sp. Hart1. The sequence continues at coordinate 750,113 of HF955202.1, read as the reverse complement.
TTAGTTACATATACAAGTACGCATCTCTGGAGTTCTCAGAGACATATGGTTATGAGTTGTATTGTTCTGTACCTATATTTCATTTAACCTTTTCTACACCCATAACTGGCTGGATAAAAACATAAAAATTATAATCACATGAAGTAACTACTTTATCCAGCTTAAATCAAATCTATGACGCAAAACACGACATTAGTCAGAAAGAAGTAATGTTAATCAAGAGGGACTAAACGCAAAAACTTCCAGTAAAATATAAACACCGCCCCGAACGCTCCCTAGTCATGCACTTAACGGCGGCGCTACAAAATTAGACTTTTGAAGAATCCGCTAGCTAGCCGAGGCTGCTGCTAGAGCGGATGCAGACATAGTGGCACTCTATTAATAAAAATTACTTACTAAATAATTCAGTTATAATTTTTAATTAAATATGAAATTTTATTTTTAGTTTTTTTTTCCCTTTCAATATGTACAAGTTTTAAAATAAAATTATCAAAATGGTGATTTTATGAAGCTCCTAGCCAAGCGTTTGGCATGCAAATCCGCCGCAGTTATTTATTTAAGCTTTTTCCTTTTGCCGACCCCTGTTTTCAACTTTCAGTAAACTACACCCTTTTTTTTGTCAGCTACGGCATAATTTATAGATATTTTTCTATTTATTACTGCTATTATTATTTTTTCAGGACAACGTTCATTATCTACAAACAAACTAAACAATGATTGTAGTACATTAAGTGCGGTGTATTATGAAAAAAGGAAGAAATCTGACACTTGCAGCCCTTTTCTTACATAACTTAAGTTTTAGGGTGGCAACCACATTGGGGATAATAGTTTTAGGTATCGCTTAGAGTTCTGATAAGAATCGTTCTATATTGCGGTTTTCATATTGGGTGAGTGACGTGCGATTATAGAGAAACTAAGAACTACGATTTTTAAAAAAATGCCGAAAATAATATTCACACTCTGAAAACATTCCATAAATTTATGTGACATTAAAAAAATTCATGTGTTGTTTTTAAAGTATCATAAGTCTTTCCTTATTCTTAGGAAAAAAGAATCTTAAGAACATTAAGAATGGACTTGCTTCAAATTAAAAAAAATATTCTTCAATAATTTATTATAATTTTTTTAAATTAGATTCAGGACAATATTTTTGATGTAAACGAACTTTTTTTTTTTAGAAACAAAGCACTATTACCTGAACAGTAATTTAATTTATATATTTGTTCTAGTAAACTATATTTATCGTAATTTTTGATTGTTATACACATATTTAATATGTAACACAATTGATATAATCTTTTAAACTTTGTTTCAACGAAATAATAAAAGTAAAGGTTAACAGATTTTTTTAAATTAAATAATAATAATAATGATAATAATATTATTAAATTAATAACCTATTTAATTTTTACACTAAGTACATCATATAAGAAGCACTGGGTGATGTTGTACATTATTATTTTATTATTATTAAAATATATATATCACGTACTATATCCTAATCGTTTTTATATACCTTTAGATATCTTAATTCACATTATAATTATGGTGAATTAATAAAACTATACATAGTTGTTAGATTTCAAGTGATGGAAATTACCTGCACAATTTTGCCAGTGGAACAAAAAGTTTCCCTGAAAGTAGACTCTTACCAGTCTAGTGAAGCTCAGGAAAAAATTGCAACTCTTTTAGGCGTTTCGCCTCAAAGCCTCAATCTTCTAGGGCGTAGCCCAGGTCACGGTCCTTTTTATACGCTTGGTAGTTCGTTGCTCGACTCGGAAATTTATGCGATAGTTAGATGTAGGGGTGGTGTAAAAGGAGGATTTAGAAAACAATTAGAGAAGAAGGGTCGCGAATTCGCACGTTCAAAAATAAAAGGGAGTAAAAAAAAATTAAATTCCCACGAAACAAAGGAAATACAATCACCGGAAGTCAAAGTGACTAAATCAAAAAAAGTCGCTTCAGACAATACTCAAACTGAGTTGTACATCAGCTATGCGCGTCGTTTGGTAAATCAAGGTGTCAATCTAGCGCTAAAAAAGGCAATTAACAAGCAGTAGGCGTTCAATTAATCAAATTACTCGATTATTTATTATTTTATATACAAATATGATATAATGCTAATATCTCTTGTGAGGCTAAAATATTTTCTCGATATTTTCACTATTTTTTTTATTATTAGTAGGATTCATTATACTAAGATTTCTTAGTGAAATGAATTCTATATGGAATCAAAACTGTCCTATTAGAGTCCGAAAACTGATCACAAGTCTCCCTAAAAGACATATAAAATTAGTT
>HF955202.1:730602-747580 GCA_000982615.1 Phytomonas sp. Hart1 | reverse complement strand
GGCACATTTATAGTGTCAATCAATCGAAGACATATGTGTTCATGTCATAGTGCTCAGCCTTGCTTACATGTTTTATTTATCCTTACTAATTATTTTAAGCTGGATAACACCAACCCTTTAGTGTGGCAGGATGGAATTTGTGAAGCCGAAATTATGGAATTGCTATCATCTCGAAGAATAAAAGACGATTTCTCGTGTTGTCTGTGTAGAGAACGCCTTTTACGTAAGAGTGGATGTACATTTTGTAATGAACAGTTCCATTGGTACTGTGCTGAACTACGATCAAGAGCTCTACATGAGGAACATGTTACATGTTGCCGATGTCATAAAAAATTGGATAAGTGCACTGTTTCACGAACCTTATGCAGTGCTTGCCATTCTGATTGTGACGCTTGCAGTTATTTATGTGGCTTCTGTCCCAGCTACAGGCTGTGTAGAAGATGTTATACATCAGGAAAAGTTCATATGCATCACCCGTTTTCAAAGGATAGCCTAATATCGAAAAATAGCGGTCCCAAGGTCACCGAACAGGATGTTAACTCACTTTTACACAGAGAAATTAATCCCGAAGATTATGAAATTCTTTTATCATTAGATAATAATGCATTCACTACACTTAGTCTTAGTGAATTTGAAAAGTTACCCAAGATTCTATGGCATGATGACATGGGCTGCGTAACCTGCAACATTTGTTTGGAACAATTTAAAACAAACGAAGTTCTTGTGCAGCTCCCGTGTGGTCATTTTTTTCATATGTTATGCTCCAGAAAATGGGTAACTGAACATAAGGCTGAATGCCCGGTAGACCATCGCAGTATTTTTCCTATTGGAACAAATTCTACAAAATCTGCTGAATCTTCTTGTGTATTGAAGAAGTAAACCATTGTTTAGATACCCTTTCAACATCCCTTAAAAAGGCAAATATAGTGAATCAAACTTATGTAAAGTAGCTTATCGTTGCAGACTTCTTAGAGGTAATCAAAAAATGTTACAAACACAAGGTGTGACCCTAAATAACTCAGGCTATATTTCATTCCTTCAATCAACACAAGTATATACACATACACGCTCTCTCTTTCTCTCCCTTTCTGAATATTGTTTAGTACTATTGATTTTATTTTATCATGCGTCGTGTTACAAGTTTCACCATAGGACTCAAGGGTGCCTGTTTTATAAGTGGGGTTGCCCCCGTTCTTTACTTCCCACCTAGTGCTGCTACAATAATAAACAAAGAGGAGCAGATCAAAAAGAACACCAATATTGCCTTGGAAATGATTCGCAGCCAAAAGGGACCATTACCACCTCCGTACGCTCGCAAGACGACTGCAACCATAGAAGCGATTGAAGGTGAGATTAATGCAATCCTGGGCGATTCTGAAAAAATGCGCAGAAGCGCGACTAATGACCAACCTATGGATAAACTTTCACTGATGGAACGTTGTCTGCGCCATGCCCTTTGGTCCTATTACAAGGAGGAGGCTAAATACAACTTCAAGGAAATGTCTAAATGGCTTGTTTATACTCATGAAGATGAAACACAAATGGCTCAGCTGAAACGCCAAGTCGAAGAGAAGGAAAAACTTATAGCTTTTCGGGAAAAGAATGGGTCAAAAAATCTCCCAGATTCATCTTTGTTTCGACTAGACTGGAACAAGGAGTATGAGTCTATGATTGATCGCGAGTTGATCAACGAGAAACGTCTTCGGTACGATACGCTCGCTCTGAATACCACTGAACGTGATGAAGCACAGATTAGTAAGCTTCTCCAGCGCTACCGCAAACCTGCTCAAGACAAGCGGCTGGACGATCTTGTGGAGCTTCTTGAACGTTTCAAGTCAGTGTTCGCACGTGAGGCTATCATGCAGCGGCTTACAATTAAGCATTTAGAGGGACAATTGGGCGTTTGGCGGTACATGGACTGGTGTCCGGAGGTGCGCGATCGCGCTGAGTTGGAACTTGATATTACCGGTTGGCAGTGGTGGTCTCCCTTTGAAGAGCGCCGAGTTATGCCCATCCGGCTCCGATCACTGAACGAGGTGCGTAAAATAATGGGTAAAAAACAAACCCAGAAAGCGGCTGAGCTCGCTGAGCTCAGTCCTAAAGGATCTAAATCAAGCGATGGCGACCGTGAGCGACTGCTCAAAGAAATTTTATCCATTCAGGCAAGCATTTATAGGCGTGATGAAGAACCTGTTGGAGAAAAAAAGTCTGCCCACTAGTGGTAATCCTGCCAAAGTAGCATTAATAGATGTTATTAGATACGATTATTAGTTGTTGTGAAATGTTTAGGAAATATATATTTATCGATAGTATATTTATTGTCATCATTTTTGATAATGTGGAAAGGTTACGTAAACCATGTTAAGTTTACCAATCGAACTCCCATCAAAGAAGATTGGGATGACGAGTGAAAAATATCATATCTTTTGGGTACTATAACATACATTTTTATTATTCTACAATCTTTCCATATTCTATGAATCAAAAGCCACAAACACACACATAAAAAAAAATTGCTTACTCTTACTATATAATCACCTATTCAACAAGATGGACGCAAATGAACTAAAAACCAAAGGTAATAAAGAATTTTCCTCGGGTAATTACATTGAGGCTATTAATCATTTCTCCAAGGCAATTCAACTAGACAGCAGCAATCACGTCTTATTTAGCAATCGCTCTGCTTGTTATGCAGCACTTCACCGCTACAAGGAGGCTTTGGACGATGCCGACGCTTGTATTTCCAATAAACCAGGTTGGGTGAAGGGTTATGTGCGCCGTGGTGCGGCCCTTCATGGGTTGCGACGCTACAACGATGCAAGCGCCGCGTATCAAAAGGGTTTGGACGTGGAGCCGAGCAACCCCGCTTGCATTCAAGGCCTTCAAGACGTCACGAATGCCAGTGCTCGTGAAATGCATGATCCTTTCGCTAAAGCGTTTACCCCTGAGGCTTTCCGAAAAATTCAGGAGCACAAGAAGCTTTCTCTACTACTACTTCAGCCGGATTATCTGAAAATGATTGACGCTGTTGTCCGCGATCCTTCGCAATCTAAGCTCTATCTCGAAGATCAGCGCTTCATGATGACATTTTTATATTTAAGTGGAATGAAGCTTCCTGATACAGATGGAGATTCCGAGGAAACTCACACTACCCAACAACGAACAAAGTCATCCCCCAAGGAAGAAAAACCCAAAGAAACTACTAATGAACTAACTGAGGATAAAAAAGAAGCTCTTCAGCTCAAGGAAGAGGGTAACAAGCTTTATCTTTCCAAGAAATTTGATGAAGCTCTTGAAAAGTATGTTTCTGCAGCAGCCAAGGATCCTACGAATACACTATATATTTTAAATGCCACCGCTGTTTACTTTGAAAAGGGTGAGTATGACAAATGTATCGAAGAGTGCGAAAAGGGACTCGAACATGGCCGAGAGAACCGCAGCGATTACACCATTATCTCCAAGCTTCTCACTCGTCAGGCGTTTTGCTATCAAAAGCAAAATAAATACGATGAGGCCATCAGTATGTATAAAAAGGCCTTGGTGGAGTGGCGAAACCCCGATACACTTGCCAAGTTAAATGCATGTGAAAAGGAACGTGATAAGGCTATCGCCGATGCATACATTGATCCTGAAATTGCTAAACAGAAAAAGGATGAGGGCAACGAGTTTTTCAAGAAAGATAAGTTTCCCGAAGCCGTTTCCGCGTACACAGAAGCTATTAAGCGAAACCCAACAGAACACACTGCGTACAGTAATCGAGCTACAGCTTATATCAAACTAGGCGCATTCAATGATGCCCTGAAGGATGCTGATAAATGCATTGAGCTGAAACCTGACTTTATAAAGGGATATTCACGTAAAGGGAATGCCTACTTCTGGACTAAGCAATACAACCGCGCTCTTCAGGCCTACGACGAAGGCCTGAAGGTGGATCCCAACAACACCGAATGCCGGGAAGGTCGAATGCGCACCATGATGAAAATTCAGGAAATGGCGACGGGCCAATCATCGGATGGTGATGAAGCGGCAAGGCGCGCAATGAATGATCCTGAGATCGCAGGTATCATGCAGGACACTTACATGCAGGTGATTCTTCAAGAGATGCAAAATGATCCTTCGCGTATCCAGGACTACATGCGGGACCCATCTATCTCGACAAAGATTAACAAGTTGATATCTGCTGGTATTATTCGTTTTGGTCAGTAAGTTGATAAATGAACGACGGGGCATCATTTACTCGGAATAAATATCATTGAAAGCTGTTTTTATATTGATATTACATTCTCAGTTTTCATGCTTATTGAGACCTTTTGAGATGGTATACGAATTTATTACACTTTATTTCTAATGAAGATTTAAGAGAATTGTTAAGAGTCCATCTTTCTCTCTCATTTGACTTCAGCTTTTTCGCTCTCTACTTGAAATAAATGAATCTATTATTATTCAGCAACAATTCATATTCAAATACTTGACCTGAATATGTCGTTAACTTTAATGATATTATTATTTCACTTTTAAAAGGAAATCTACAGATTAAACTTTTCCTTCTATTATTTCATTTTGAATAAATACATTAACAGTATAATACTTTCCTTTATCAATAAGTGGATGCCAGCTATATAGGCTAAGATTAACATGTTGAATGTGAATTTCATCATTTTTCCATTACCTCTTTACATTTAATGTATTGTACTTTACAAAATGCTGAGCTATTAGGAAGTTAAGTCTCATAAATCTGCAATACCCCCACAAAAGGAATACAGAGGTTGCAGTTATTATGGAAACTTCAGTATCAAATGTCCCGAAGGAGTATCTTCGAATGCGGGACTCAACACTACTGCCGCCGCGCGTAGGCCACAATTGGAATGATCAGGCTTTTCGAAAAAAACAGGATAAGCCTCAGCAACTTGAATCTGAGTTCCGTGGTAAACGGGCCATGGTTACAACCAACGGAAATTTTTCAGGTATTACTCTGCCTGAAAACCTTCATCCGACCGCACACCAGCTTATTGCTTCTCTTTTGACAAAGAATCGAGGCTCCTTAAAGGACTCAGATTCCAGCACAAAACTTGGAAAAAGGTATCTCACATTGGATGACAAAGTGATGCGTTTCTACGCATTCTTCCGGGAACAGGCACCTGAAGGAGGCGTTAATGACTTTTGGCATCGAAAAGTTGTAATTGACTTTTTTCTTGAGGATGATAGTATTCTTATCCAAGAGCCAAAAATTCCAAACAGCGGTCTCGACGGCGGTACGTTCTTGAAGCGACAGAAGGTGAAGGCTGACTACCGACAATTGGAACAGTTTCCTGATAGTGCGTACATAAATCTTCAATATTTTAACGTAGGACAGCCTGTTCGAATCAATACAATCGATTTTTTCCTTTATGATTGTGATGCCTTTACCCGTGATTTTCTCACAGAGCTAGGTGTTAAAGTTGGTGAGCCAGTGGATTGCCCAGAGAATAAATTCACCGAAGCGTATAGTCGTCGTCAGCAGCAAGTGCGAGCTGCAGTAAACGGGACGAAACTGTACAATGTGACCTCATCCCATCGAAAAACTCAGGCAGCGGAGGCGGAACGCACTACAAGGTTCTTGCGCGACAGCGCGAAAATCCTTTGCTTTCATGCACTATTGGAGGACGACCAGTCGGGGGAGAAGCTCGGGGTTAGTAAGATGCGGAAATTGGACGTGTTGTATTACGTTGAAGATGACACTATCGCCATTACGGAGCAGCAAACCACCCCTGAGGCGGTATCGAGCCTATACTTATCTCGTGGCTTCCTCCCTAAATCGGGCTCACTGAAGAAAGCCAACGAGCTCACCTTTGCGCATCGCCTCAATGGGGTACGGATGCCCTATATCGGCCCGGATGCTTATTACACCCATAAAGACTTGGGCATCGGCATCACGCTCAACGTCCTGGGTCGTCCCGTGTTCTTGTACGACTGCGATAGGTACACCCGCACCTTCTACAGCCATCAGTTCGGTGTGGAGCTCCCACCCGCCGTGGACATCACAGGGCGGCTGGGTTCGCACGTCGCGTCTTGGCAAAAGGCCGGACGGAAGTCGGGCTGCGGCGCGCACACCGCGACGAAGCGCATGGCCATTCCTTCCGGGGTCTCTCATGGGGCGACGGCTAACTCGGTGACTAAAGACGTCCTGCGTTTTGTTCTGTTACTAGAAAACCCCAAGACTCATGAGGAACAGCTCCGTCGTTTTAAACTCACTTACTACACGGAGACCAATGAAGTGGTCGTGCATGAAACACGTACCAGGAACTCAGGGTTTACTGGCGGGTGCTTCCTTAAGCGTCAACAGCTGCGCAAGCCCAGCCCCCCGCGTGGTCCTCGAAATGACCCAATCGAAAAGGAACGACGTTTTAAGGAGGCACGAGGGATATCGACAGATACTTTCTATGATGAAACTGATCTTCGTATAGGAAACAAAATTACCGTGAACGGCCTTCTTATGAAAATCACTGCGATGGATCTACACACAGAAGCATACTTCATGGGCACTGCACCGCCACCACATCCCCCTGAATGCGTGAACCACCTTCTGGAAGAATTTCGAGATTTCTTATATTCGCGCTACGGAACCGCGTGTAAGGCGTTTTTGTCTTTTGACTACCATCGAGACGCCGTCATCACGCTCAATGAGTTCATCGAGTCGCTCAAGACCTTTCAAATTACTGATGATGCGTCTCTGGCAAAGGAAGCATATTTATTCTTGAAGAGTCTCGGAGAAAGTTCTGATGTATCGCAGCCCCTCAGAACGCAGGATGTTATAAAATGGTTAGGTGAAAATGTTGCATATGCAGGGAATAAACGACGGAGTCTTCCAAATGAAGAATTCCTTGAAAGTGCAGGTCAAGCCATTCAGGATGAGGAAGCAAAGAGGCTATACCAACTAAGTCAACAAGATTCCTTGATCGAGTTACGGGGTCGTCTGGAGAGCCGGTGCCTTCATAGTGTTGATATGTTCCGCCTTGCTTCCACGATGCCACGTGCATATCGTGAACACCATGCCGACATTCTCACATTAACTAATCCAAATCGTGATGCTATCATCACACCTGTACAATTACGCCGTTGTATAGAACAGATTTTGGGATGGACCACTATTACACAGAACGAAATGACGCATATTATAAGCTTCTTCTTTCCTAAGATGCCGGTAGAACTTCATTTTCGTCAGCGTGATGACTTTCTGGATTACAGCATCGATCTTCCCACTTTCCAGAAGTACTTTCATGATATGTGTCAATTAGGATTGCTTGGTAGTAATGATGTTAAAACAGAAGAAAACTTTTAATTTGATACCTTCTAGATAAAGAGAAAAAATAGGTACAAAATTCCAGAAGCGTGAAATAGATTATATGGACTGCTTCTAGGAACCAACCCTTTGGAAGGGGATATGTAAATCATGATCAACATTTTTAATATCTTTTACCCCTTTACACGATTTGTGTAAAATGCTACTCAATCGTTAGGAACCCAAGTGTAGAAGGGGATAACATGTATACTACTTACTCTTTGCGTTGTTGATTTTGTCTCTTTCCATCACCACCTGCATAAATAATGCTCAGTATATCCGAGGTGGCTGATCAAGGCATTTTCATCAGGGGCAGACGTTTCTCTAAGAATAAAAATAAAAATAGTTCTAAGAGTTCTTTTTCTTTAATTTTCCTTTCCCAAGTGTGTGTGAGTGGCTGAATATTAGTCTATCATAGCCTAAAGGAAACCAATATATTTCAAAATAAAACATAGATAGGAAAGCATATTATCTCCATATAGCGATCAATGTCAACTTCAGTGCGGGATCAACTTGAGCGCATTGAGGAAGCTTACTTCTACGAGCCTGGTAGGCTGTCCGAGGTGAATGCGATATCGGGTACCGTCTCGCCGCGACGGGTAGGCATCACGCGTCCCATATGTTTAGTATCAGGAAACGGCAATCGGCCACTGGCTGAGGCTGTGGCTCTTTTGCTTGGCAAAAATACACACAACACGTCTGTCACTCAGTACGCAAATGGTGAGGTCAATATTCGAATTAATGAGAATGTCCTTGGCGCTGATGTACACATCATTCAAAGCACTGCGGGCAACAATCTTATAAATATCAATACATCCATCATGGAGCTTATGTTTTTGATTCGCAAAATGCGTCTGAGCAACGCAAAGTCGATCACTGCCATCGTACCTTTCTTCGGATACACAAGGCGGGGCCACAAGAAAGATTCACAGGGCCTGATCTCGGCGTCTATGGTTGCACGCATGATTGTTCAAATGGGGGTTGACCGGATAGCAACCTTAGACTTACATTCTGGGCAAATTCAAGGCTTCTTCGACAATGTTCCTCTAGACAACTTGTCTATGACACATGAGTTCGCGCGTTATTTGCGGAAACAGCCGTGGTTTGATTTGAACCGGGTTGCGTTAGTGTCTCCTGACGCCGGCGGCGTAGATCGAATGAGCAAGCTGGCGGATATTCTTCATGTCAAAAACCTCGTGACCATTGTTAAGCGAAATATTACCATCGGAGGCGAGGAGGGTTTACAAGCTGTTGGCGAGGTCAATGGTTTGCACTGCGTTATCATTGATGACATGATCGACACTGGTGAAACGGTTGTGATGGCTTGCAATCTGCTCAAATCGTTGGGCGCGGCACGGGTGATGGCTTGTTGTACCCACGGTGTCATCACGGATCCATGCCAGCAGCGCATCAATGATTGTACGTCACTCTCCGAATTAGTGGTTTCCGATTCTATCCCTCAGGAAGAGAAAAAAAAATGCATTCCGAAATTAAAAGTCCTGACGATCGCACCACTTATTGCGATTGTCATCGACAAGTACACACGAGAAGAGAGTCTAAGTAGCATGTTTGATTCACCTTTGGTAATGTAAGGAATTATCAGAATAACTAATTTTTTCTTACTGTTGCAACATTATACTATGAAAATAATCGAAAACAGTTTAGTTTCAATTTGTATAATTATTTCTTCAGTACTGCACAAAAAAAAAAGGAGGAGGTACTAGCTTTTTGCCATATTTTTCAGGTGGATTTGATATTCCTTTTTATGTTTGGTGTGGCTTAAGTTGCGGAGCAGGTTGTGTGGGGGTTGTTAGATTTAAAAAAAAAAGTGCTTTAATAAACTGTAATGGCGTATATTCGAAGCGTTTACTCGATCTTCCCCCTTCTTTCAGTGTGTAACATGCCGAAATTTCAGATTTATGAAAACCTCCGGAGTGAACCTGTTGATGCAACTAATTATGCTTACCACATACCTATTGTGTATTTTTGGTTTTGATACTAAACAGTTAAATTTGATCGTGTCTCTCCTGAAACTGATATAGATTATTCATTTACCTAACCCTTTCATTCAATACATGCTAAAGGGATGCCATACGATTATCATTGTATTTGCCTCATTCTGATATCTTCTTTGTATGTATACTCTACTTTTTAGTATTTACTTATATATAAGTGTGGTTTTGACGATTGGCAACAAGTAAGAAGAAAAACTGTGGAATGAGTTGCTTCTTCCTTAAACAACTTGATTCTAAAAGTGAGGATGATAAAATTTTACTTGATCTTTTTCAGAATTGCCGTGAGCGAGTTGTGAACGTTGCGTCAATTCATTATCTGCCGAATCACATTGTTGTCACCACTAAGAACGGGTTTATAGAATTTGTTGATGTCTCCAAGGGTGAGTTTCGCCTTTTTCTGACTCATTTAGAGCATCACATCCCATTAGATGCCTCAGTCCGCTGTATATCGCTGGTGCCCAGACATTTTTTTATTCACCCCAATCCAAACGTAAGGGATTTAGATAGATCTGAAACCCAACTACTGTACTCCCTCGCGTTCTCAAACGAACTACTTCTGGCGAACCTTGAAACTGGCATGGTGAATGTATTGGATCGATTTGATACTCGTCCAAGTGCACTTTTTTGCGATGAGTCATATGTGGTATGTGGCGAAGGCGGTGGTCAAGTGTCGGTATGGGGTCTCAATCATGCGATGCAGGCCCTGAACAGCGTTGTCGCACACCCAAACTTGCTTTGGAAAAAAAAACTCGTGGAGGATACCCTAGTGTGTGTGAGGGTACATCAAAAACAACTTATTTGCTACTCGGCAGATCATCATGTCTGTATTCTCTTGGTAGACACCGGGGAATGCCTGAAGACGTGGATATGTGAGCTCGATCCCGTTGTCGACATCCTGTTCGTCAAAGACACGTTGACCCAACTCTTAGCCACAGTAATTTGTTTGCACACATGCATCTCGATTTACACCGAAACCGAGTCGGTTTCCTCAAACCACACAACACAGGAACGGGCCATCCAACAATCTCAGGGTAAATGGAGGCTTAACAGACGCTTTACACTAGATAACGCCATTCAGTGTGCCACGTGTTTTGGGAACTATTTGGTCGCTGGAACCGCCTCAGGTGTGGTTCTGCTGTATTACCTTGCTAACTTAGAAGACGGTCTGAGGGAACTTGCTCGCTTTGACGTGGGTTACGGGGTTGTGAGGGTTCAACTTTATGCGAACGAGACGTTGGTGGTGGTGTCCAGCAAAGGAGACATCTGGAAGTGGCCGTTAGCCGACCTTATTAATGAATGCGATAAGAGCAACTCGCCCAGAGCGAGTGAAATACCCTCACTACAGGGCGAAGATCCATTCAAGCCTGCCGATGCGCCTGCTGTGCTTAATTCAACGCTAGCAGATGAGAGTCAGGATACATTCAGAAACCGTGCTGAGACTCTGCCTGGCGAAGGGTGCCGAGAAGGTAGTGTATGCTTAGAGGATGATTACCAATTTGAAGATTCATACGGTGAAGAGATACACGAAGAGGAGGAACAACAGCGGCAACCTAGTTTACCTTCCACATCTATAGCCAACTCGCGACGGTCAAAACAGTCCGAGGTGTTTAAGGCACACGACGAGATCAGTGAAGTGTATCAAAAGTCGGTTTCACAGACAACGCGGTCGCCATCTGTTCAGAATTTGAATTCCACTTCTACTGTGAATAGTACAAAAATGCAATCTAGAGCGATTAGCCTCCCCCTCGAGCGCGCTGCCGATAATAAAGAGCCGCTAACGTTAGTTGAGGAAAGGCTTCAAGATCGTACGCATGACATGAAGTTCGCGTCTACTTCACCACAGAGCATCGCCAGTGGACCAGAGGACAGTATGACTAACAAAAAGTATGCAGTACATCAAGACGGCCCCGCAACTGTTATCGCGTGCTCATCATCACGTGGTACTTCCGACTGCCATGAAAGCGACGAAAGAGATGGTAATGCTGCTTCGGTTGCGGTGACAACTGAGCCAGAAGTGGTTGCGGTAGAGGAGGGGAACTTGCTTGATACTTCTGTTGATACCATTTATTCTTCTCTGAGTCCTCGATCCACTCGACCACCTATGCCTATCCCAGTGGAAAGAAATCCCTATGAAGAATACGCCGTAACTGCCAATGAGTCTCAGATGCCGGAGAATCAAATAACGATAAGCTCAAAGGGCTCCACACCACAAAAGCAGGTTTTTAGTCACATTGATGGTTATCATGATACTTTTTCTCGAAACAATGCAATGGTGCGCGTAAATCACAACGCATTAGTGCACAACTATTCTCAGTATTCTCCCGAACGTGAGTTAAATAATCTCCAAACAATACTGGGTCCACTTGAAGCCATTTCGGGATTGCGCAAAGGTCGTCTTATGGACCCTCGGCAGATTCATCAAATATTGGAAACCGAAAGTGTAAATAGGGAATCTGAAAATGAATCCGATGACGAAATCACTCATAGGAATCTACAGAGTACTACTATGGTTCTTGAGTTCAAGGATACTCCTCAAAAAAAAGCGTTTAACTTTGAAAGTTATTTGAAGGAGCACCCGTTGGAAGCCGAGGCTTTGCTTTACCATTACCCTGTGAAGCTTCCTACTTATTCTTTAGCCGATCGCGTCTTTGATGATGCCATGCCTCCCATCATCGACAGTCGTAATGGCTACTCGTTGAAGATCAAAAACAATGGTTCCACAGAGGACACAGCTACAGTGAGGGTGGGGAATGCTGGATGGCCCTCGTTGAAACCTACAGCAGGGGCCGATGAGTATACAGATGACTTGATGGACGCTACACACTATCGCTTTACTCGTAAAATGGATCCTGATCTCATCGAGGAGCGACGCCGTGGTGGCCCTGACATCAACGCCCATCCTTGTGATGACATCCTTTATCCTACAAGCGATCCTTCCTTGACGGTGTTATTTAAAGAGCATCCAATGCAACCATCCGAACCATTTGCATTGCTATTGCCGATGCCTTTGCCCCCTACACCTTCGGTTTTTTAATGGATTCGTTTTTTTTTCTATTCATTACTCAAATTATAGATCATATTACGCTGATTTTTTAGACTACCCATAGAAGTTTAGTCCCATGGGATTCAATGCTTTCCGATGATCAATTTAAACAGTAACATATATTATGATGTTTTTATCTTATTTTCTTATGGGATGTGTTTTTTATTTGATACCATTGTTAAAGAGAAAAAAAGTGATTCCTAACTGATATATAAGGGAAAGATATCCCTTTATCGTCGCTTTACTCCCTTAGGATATCATCTTTACCCTTTTTCACCTTTTTACTGTTAACCGTTTCGTTTACTAAATAGTTGGGTGTATAGTAGTTTGTGATACTGTCTTTTCACTTCGGATGCGCAGACCATTTACATCTTTCGTCGTTGCTCTT
The DNA here is from genome assembly GCA_000982615.1 of Phytomonas sp. Hart1. Classification (NCBI taxonomy): domain Eukaryota; phylum Euglenozoa; class Kinetoplastea; order Trypanosomatida; family Trypanosomatidae; genus Phytomonas; species Phytomonas sp. Hart1. The sequence continues at coordinate 734,816 of HF955202.1, read as the reverse complement.
ATTTGACCCTTTAGCTGTTTCCTATACATACGCGTTATAGAATGAACCGATTAAGCGATCATAAAGCAGTCGTCGAGGCATTCTTCCAGGTGCGTCTGGAAGAAATTCAGGCCAGTGAGCTCGTCACGGTATTGGGGACTAAGAAAGCCACCAGACCCAAACTGCTTATTCTTTCCCGTCCACTTGCCGCATCCGGCAACTTGGCTGGTCATGCCTGGATCTTGAATCTCGTTAAAATGGAAAAGGACAATCGTCCCAAAATCAAACAGGCCTTTGCCGCGGACCGTCTCATGGATATCACGCACAACGGCAGCTTTGATGCAACCTTTAATTTCGGGGCAAGTGGGATGCTCTCAGTAAGCTTTGGGTCGAAAATCCAACGGGATATGTTTTTAGCTTCTCTGAAACGATTTAATGAAATGAAAAGTCGAACATCACATAGTATTTCTCAAATGGATGGACAGAAAGACGTGGATTTTATTCATGGTGTGTTATCGCCAGCTTTCGGGAGTGAAGTGGATACAGATGCAGGGTCTCGGGTACGCAAGCCGTACCAAGAGAAACGACGGGTATTTTCTACTGAAGAAGAACAACACTTATTAAAAATTTTGCATGAAGGTGACTTCGATGACATTAAGGGCTTTCAAGAGAAACTGTTCAGCTCTCAAAAGAGAGCGGAGCTTGCGGCGTTGAACCAGTTGGTGACCTCTGTGGCATCATGGGATGATATGCGAAATAAAGTCATGAATCTTATCCACGATGTAGAAAGTCTGGAAGGCTGCATTGAGCAGTTTTCCTCAAACTTGCTTTGCAAAAAAGCAGTGATTCAGGAAATCGAGCACGCCAACAACGCGCTTCGCTGTAGACAACAAAATCTTAGACAACTGCATGTGATTGTGACCGAGTTGCGGGACCAACTGAGCCTTAAGCCTACGGCACAGGCCTTGCTAAAGCGTTTTCAAAGTGAACCGGACTCGAATCTCATTAATTTTTTTGCGGAAGATGGCAATGCCGAGACCTTAAGCGATGCCATGAAACACATGCAGCGAATTTTACAGAACCCCCAGTTGGATTCCGACTACCCCATCGCGGCCGTCAGCGAGCGTAAAGCATTTTTCATCGAACAAAGGCTCATGGTTGCTCAACGCTCTCGCGTCTACATATTTTCCATCATTGATGCTTACAAAAAGCAATATTTATCTGATCGAATGCGCTTTAGCGGCGAAGATCGTCTTGTATGGCGCTTACACACTGAGCTTACCCTAAAACTCTTTAGAATAAATGACATTATTCAATCCCTTTCGCGCATTGACATGGAAGGCTTTGCAAGTACGCTGCGTAAGTACCGTACTGGGATGCAAGAGGTGTATCATGTAGAAATTCATCAATACTTCAAGGGACTACGCAAACAAATCAAGAAGGCCAATTCATCATCGGGCCTCTTTCTTTTGGGATCCTCTGAGAAGAAAACAGAGGGTATCTCAATTAGTATGGAACTCAACCAGACTAGTGGAGCCCCGCCTATGTGGCGAGGTACACCCCTGGCATCCCCTGCCCTTACGCCTAGAAGGTCAAGCTGGGACGACAGCGCTAACGGTAGTATTCAATCCTCATTTGAAACCAGGAATGATGAGCGGGATCACACCCTTTACATCGAGTTTCCTTCTTCAACTATTCTCAACGGCATAGTTCTATACCCCAACTGTACTATTCACAGGAGCACTGACTCTAAAACAAAACTGTCGTGTGTAATTCATTGCCCGTATAAACTTGTCCGGCCAAATCTGGCCTTTGCGATTGCTTTGGAGTCAACCATAGCGTGCATTTTGTACGAGGAATCTATTATAAATAACTGCTTCGGCATTACCGAGGCAAGCCCCTCTACGTGTGGCACCGCTGTCTCCGTCGAAGTGGAGTCCACTAAGACACCGATTATTCATAGCACTTCAAGCAGCTTTTCGGCCTTTGAAAGCAATGTGCAAATCTTTGATAAGGCCGCTAAAGACGAAACAAGCGCATCAGGGAAGCAACAGGAAGATGCTGATCTATTTATTGAGTCCCTTGTAGAGGTGTTCGGAACTGACATCACGCGAATTCCGATGGAACCCCTAACATCACCGAGGGGGGATGCACTTTTGACGTCCGATTTGAAGAGGTCGTCCGTGAGGTCGGACTTGGGTCTTCCACCGCGCCACCCGGGCTCATCAAACCTAAGCTCCTTGAATGATTCCCTTAGTCATCGCGGCCTCACCAGGGAAACCGATAGTATCACTTTCCAAGCCAGTCATACGAGCATTACCACCAATCACGTCTGGACTCCTCAGCTCATCCGAAAAATTCACAGTTGTTTTCTCGCGACGGAGCTTATCAATTTCGCCCGGTTCCTTGCGGATAAGTGTGACCGAATGTACGCCATTGCCGCCCTTTGCGCAATCCAGGCCTACCTTCGCCATCCCAGTAAGCTGATGGGAAGGAGCACCTTTTGCCAATGCGTGCTGCGCGATCTCGAGAAGATCATGAAGGGCACGGTCATGCGTTTAGTGGCGGAGCAAACGGAATCCATCACTGGGTGCCGCCGGCGCTATATGATCCGACCCACGGCGCTCCTTCATTGCTTTTCGAAGATGCCGACTTTTATTCTGCGAATGGAGGACCTACACAACAGCCTTTCGGACGAAGGGCGTGATCGTACGCAGTACGCCTCGATCGTGACGAGCCTGGTTGATCAGTCGTTCGAAGCGCTGGATGCGGTGACCGCGCTGAAATCGACGGGCAGCACCGCAAGCCAGGACTCCAAACTAAACCTCCTAGAACTGCTCGAGAAGAAGGTTCACAGCGTGATGGACCGCTTAAACAGCGATGAGAATAAAACCTTAAAACGTAATTTCATTCAACAATATCGACATCACGCCTTCTTTTGCGCTTTTTATGTGGCGCTCCCATCGGGTAGTTATGCTGCGGAGCTGTTGCGGGAATACTACAAGTCTTCAAAGGCTAAGCGGAGCTTCTACATGGACCTTTACCTGACGCGTGTGCTTCTTGTGAAGGACTTCCCCAATTTTGGAGTGTTTATTCTTTCCGCTGAAGACCTTTCAAATGCTTACTCAGAGGATGAGCTTCGACATCACCGAACGCTAACCGTGGAAGCGGTGAAAAAAGTGTTCGATAAGCTTGATAAGGAATTCTGCACTGGTGTCAAGTCGAGTGCAACGAGAATGAAAAAACACTTTTTGCGCGAGGTCGTCTCCGGTAGTAATGAGGAATCATTTCACCGTACACTGTTGCAGCGCACGTGGCAAAAATTTTCAATGCTAATTCTACGAAAGTACGACTTTCTCATGAATTTACTTGAAAAGCATAATTATACTGGCCTTACGGCACCAATCACCCGCGATGAGGTGATTAAACTACTGTCTTCTTTTTAGTTTACGATACATTGTGTTCAGTATTTGATTTATTTCATCATAATTTTCCTTGTGTTTCCTTTTAGTTTTTATACATTTTACACTATTGCGATTGCCTTATTTTTTGTTGTTGGAATTTCGTGAAAAAAGATGTCGGGTTCACCCTAAGTGAATGTGATCTCTTGCCCTAAAGTGACCCTGATTATAATTTAGAATAATGCATTATAGGTGTTATTTTATTTCCGAGATTCTCTAGACCATCGACAACAGCTAAAAGTATTTCTAAATGAGGAGACACTGTGGGATGTCTTTTATTGTTTTATTTAGTTTAGTTGCTTTAAACACAAAAGTAAAATGAGAATATCAGGTTGTATAGAGGGGTATGTCATCACTATCTTGGATGTTTTCTTATCACACCTGCATAGATATTTGTCATAACAGATTAGCACAATTGTTCTGGTTTTTATTTCTGTTCACTTTAAACAAATATTAGCAATTAGTGATCAGTTGCATCTTATTGGTGAAATAACATACACATTTACCTATGCACTAAAACACAAAATGAATGGGCTTTCTTTGAGTACTTCCTATTCTCTGTACTGCTGTTCATGGTGTTTACCTTTCCTCTGTGTTTCCCTTCTCTGTGCACCGTGTTTTAACCAACAACAACTAAAAAGGGAGCTGACTTTTACGAGGGAAAAGAAAAGTGGTGTCTGCCGTCGATCATAGAAGGAGGAAGGAAACGGTGTGTTTGTCCAAATGATGAAATTAAGTAGCCCTCGATACCAGGGGGTCGACGACATACCTGAA
>HF955202.1:717467-728763 GCA_000982615.1 Phytomonas sp. Hart1 | reverse complement strand
CTAAACCGGTCCATTTCGCTTTCTTAGGCCAGACGTCCTGTTAAACCTCAGGACATCCAATGCGGGCTCTCAAAGGGCCGCTGTCACAGCTGCAGGGCCGTGCCACAGGGGGGGGGGGTGGCGGGCCGGGCTGGCTCTCAGCCGGCGTGGACAACACGACACCACCCCAACGGGAACGGGACTTATCGAGACCCCCTCTAATCTCCCCGTCGGAGGGGCCTCCTCTCTTAGCGCGATGGGAAGGGGAGAGCCCCCCACCGGGGCTTTGAACGGCGACGCGGGACGGTTGTTTGGTATGGAGCTGGCCCTCCCCAACGCCCCTCGCGGCTCCCAACTTTCGGCGCGAAGCATTGCTGTCGAAGCGTTGCAGATGAAGAAACTTCACCAGGAGCGGGGGGGGAGCCCGATGTTGGCCCAGCAGGCCCGCCGTGTCCTCTTCGCGACCTCGATTACCGGACAAAACATCGACGCCCGCTCCGTCGCGCTACTCCTCAGCACCGCAGTTTATTTTGGGATGGAAAGCGACGCCAGGCTAGTGCGCGAGTCCATAGACTACTGTCTGAAAAACAACAAGTTTATCAGCTTGGATGTGCTGCCCATTGTCGTGACCGCGTGTGCGACCCTCAAATCGCGCGATGCGAGAGAGGTGATTGAGCTCCAGGCCATCAAGGCCACACAAAACGCGAAGTACCTCGACGCGAAAGGGGTCACAAATATCACCAGTGCTTTCTCGAAAACAAATATTCATCACGAAAAATTATACGGTCTACTTTCCTCTCGCATTCAGACTCTCGCACGTGTAGGGGAGTTTGAGGCGTCGCATCTGGTTATTCTCGCGAACGCCTTCTCGAGGTTACGTTTTCAGGATAAGAATGTTTACAACGTCATCGCCCGCCGCGCAATATCACTACGGGAGCGTGTTACCGTGAATGAACTGGTACCCCTGATTCTTGCCTTTTCAAAAGCCGGGCTGAAGGACGTCAAACTGAGCAAGCGCTTTGCTGGTAAAGCGATGGAGTATGTCGACCAAATGAATGCGGAACAAGTGTCGATAATGTTTCAAGCCTTCGCCTATTTTGGGATTCGGTATGACCAGCTATTCGGTGTTCTCACGAACCGAGCGGTTGAGCTAATTGATGAGTTTAGCGCACAGTATATCAGCACCACGCTTTCGGCATTCCAGCGGATTGGGATCAACAACCCTGAGCTGTTCGACAACCTAGCGGAGCGCTCCCTGGCAGTCGTCCAGGACCACGACTCGAGAGATATCTCCAAAACCGTTACCGCACTCGCCCACTTCGGGCTCAAAGATGAGGAGCTTTTCAAACGTCTGGCTTCTCATGCCGCTTCCATCGCAGATCAATTTGATCCAAAAGATCTTGTCAGCACTATTCACGCCTTTGCGAGGACAAATTTTTTTCAAGAAGACACGGCGATTGCGCTATCAGAGAGAAGTCCCTATGTCTGTCGCTTTCTCGATGCAGGGGAGACGCGGCGGCTGTTGTGGTCCTTGGCAAAGTTTCATATACGCGAGCCGCAGATCTTAACGGCTGTGTTCAACCGTTGTCTGGCGCTGCATCAAGAGTTTTTTTCGGACCCCACAGGTAGTGAAGAAATTGAGGAGATATTCGATGTGTACGGACCAAATTTGTGCCCACCGTTGTATCAGCTCTACATCTCACGTGGCACTCAAATGTAAGGGCAATGTGAAAATTTTATTGAAGAAAAAACGAATCATTCCCGTTCACATATAACGTAACTCATTACAAATATACAATCACACAAGGTCTAATGAATATCGTTGTTTACTTTTACATTTCACACTTCTGAGTTCATCTTTATACAAAAAGCTGAATGCTAGAATAGGTAAAGCCTGCACTTTTACGTCTTCTCTTTCTGTGACTTTGCGAATAAATTGAGATTTTTTCTCTGTATATTTTGGTGTTTCAGATTGTTAACGCATTTATACGTGTAAACGTGCAGGTTTTTTTTTGGTGAGTTGTATTTTTACATTTTCCTGCAACTGTGATTATGTCCTAAATCCTTTGCGGTATTGCTTGAGCATTTCTATTTTTCACCGGTACCACCTCCTGTCCCCTCTTCTTCAAATTTCAAAAAAATACAGCTAAATCACAAACCCCTTTTTTATGAATTTGAGTGGCGAAGTGCCCCAATAAAGCGTACCCTTAACAGTTCCACACGCCTTGTGTCATACACTTCAAATATGCCTCCCTTGCCGTTGCGGAAGAGCAATGAGGGGAAAGCACAACAGGTGTCGGTGCGGCAACTCCTTCGCGACCAGCGGGAGTTGGACGAAAAGCGGAAGTTCGGCCTCGCTCCTCTCGCCCTGGACGCGGTGACGGGGCAGGAGATTAGCCCGAACGTCCCGCAGTCCATCGCGCGCGCGCCGTGGTATTACGGCGTCTCGGGCACCACTTTGGAGCACCAACGAAAAAAAGCCCCGGACGGGACGGACCCCACGGATAGCTATGACCGCTTAAACGATGAGGGGGAGGAAGGGGTGGTGGTGGTGGGGCGCCCAACGCGTTTTGTGGCCGGGGCCTGCGCGAACTGCGGCTCCCGCACTCACAAGACGCCGCATTGTCTCCTGCCCAAGAAAAAAGTGGGCGCCAAATACACCGGGGTGGTGACGGGGGTGGATGTGAAGGTGGTGGCCACATCGGACGGCGGGGGCTCGGCGTCCGCGAGAAAGCGAGATCGCTTTGTGGACCGCGCCGGCGTTGATCTACTGCGCCAATCTTCCCAAACGAACGGCAAGGAGACGGGGAAGGACAAAGAAAGAGACCCGAATAAGCGGGCTAAGCCTGAGGAAGCCTTCGCGAAACTTGCGGCTCAGCACGGAGGACTTGAAATTCAACCACTTCCAAAATATTTAGAAAATTTAGACGAAAAGGACATCTTTTTCGACCCAAAAATGGGAGTTATGCGGGAAAATCCCAATGCACATGATCCCACAAGACTTTTCCAGGGTGATCTACAGCGTTATCGGTCTGGGGACTACTATAATTATGTAGAATCCCAGTATCGCTACCTGACGGGGCAGTCGAAGAGTTTTGTCGATTTCGCACTGGACGAAGAATTGGGTCGGGAAAGGGGCTTGAGGAAGATCGAAGGAGGTGAAGAGGTTTCAACCTCCAAGAATAGGTTGACCTCAGACGAAGAAATAAAGGACGGGAAGATCGGGAGTCGAAATTCGGACGACAAAGAACTCCCTGTGAACATGCTTGTTCACTCACTGTATGGAAGCTCTGAGGATGAACATACGAGAAACGTTGCGAAGAAGTCACTTTCCTCGTCGTTAAAGGGTTCTGTTTTGGGAACTGCGCCAACCGTGGAGGCGCCGTATGGATCTGAAAAAAACTCAAAGGGAGGCGCGTATGCCCCTTCCGCATCTGGTAGCTCTGCAATTCAAACAGAACAAACACATCTCATTCAGGTTCATGAGAAGTTGATGCGACTCACTCATAACGACGTCACCACGTATGGGGATCATGGATACTGCTTTGGAAGCTATTTCAACACGGAACATTTTTTGTGGGGGTTTAAATGCTGCCGTGGGTGCAAGAAGGACTCTCAATGTGCACCTGAACTTTCTCAGATCCACAAGGAATAGCGCTAAATTTCACCCTCTGTGGAGAAAAAATTCTGCAAAGGTGTAGAGAGCGATTTATATAATTCAGCGTCGCTACATTTTGTCTTAAGGTCAACCGACCAGTGGACAAAATGTGTCATAAAACATCTGCTTGGATATGCATAAGTAAATGATTGAGCTGCTGACTCTTCTCCATCTGAAATAAAATAAAAAAATCGCTTTTTGTTTTTATTTCCTTTCCTTTTTTATTTTAATCTTCCGCAAAGATCTCACCTTCAGGTCTTCCAAAAGCCTTCTTATTTTCACTCGCCACCAACCCACGCCCTACCTACCCACAAAAATGGCCGCTTCCAACACCGCGATCACCGCCAAGCGCTCCAGCACCACCCGCCACCGTAAGCCCAAGCGCAGCTGGAATGTCTACATCAACCGCTCTTTGAAGGCGATCAACAAACAAATGAGCCTGTCCGGACGCACCACGCGAATTGTCAACTCCTTTGTTAACGACCTCTTCGAGCGCGTCGCGATGGAGGCCGCGACGTTGGTGCGAGTGAACAAAAAGCGCACGTTGGGCGCCCGCGAGCTGCAGACGGCTGTCCGTCTGGTGCTCCCCGCGGAGCTCGCCAAACACGCCATGGCGGAAGGCACCAAAGCCGTGTCCAACGCGGCCCGCTAAAAGCAAATCACAGATACTCATCGTTTCTGTTTCTCGTCTTTTAGTTCATAGAGTTTTTTCTTTTTAATTTTTTATCTTATGATTTTTTTGTCGGAATATTTATCAATTCTTCCTTATTAAAAAATTGAACTACACGACCATGGCGTTTCATACGGACAGGACATTCCGTCAGAGGGATGTTTTCATCATCCCTTGGTGTCCTTGTTTCGTTTCAAATGTGCTTCAATGCTAAAAAAGATGAGAACTCTATTATATCTAAAATCGCACCTGATTTTTTTCCCCCTTTTTTTTTAGTTTCCCTTATTCCTAGCGATCTCATTTAGTGAAGGGATAAGGTCACCTTTGTGTTTGTGCGTTTTTCTCGCACACTAGATCTAGAAACTGTAAAAGAGAACGAAAAAAAAAGGGAATCGATAACGACTCATTAGGCTTCTTTTTTCCCTGGACCACACCTTGTTCTGTCTTGGAAAAGAGGTCATTTATCGACTAAAGACTAATAATAAACCGCAATTGCTCTACCACCAAACCAACTATGTTTGCCTACTTCAGCAAGCGAATTGCCATCCCCAGTGGCACCAATGTCACCGCGGTGGGCTGGAATGAAACTCAGGGCTGGTTTGCCTGCGGTGGGGAAGGGGGGCTGCTCAAAGTTATGAAAGTCGACAGCGGGACTCAAGCCCAGAAAAGCGGCAGCCTTTCCATTAACCAAACTCTAGAGGGGCATAATAGTACGGTCTGCATTGTATGCTGGAACCAATTCTATCGCAAACTAACGAGCTGCGATGAGAGTGGGCGGATTATCGTGTGGACCTTGCACAAGGGAATGTGGTTTGAGGAGATGGTGAATAACCGCAATCAAAGCCGTGTGGTGGATTTGTCGTGGAGCTCGGATGGGAATAAGATCTGTGTGGCCTATGAGGATGGTGCGATTGTGGTGGGCTACGTGGATGGGAGTCGGTTGTGGAACCACGACTATGATTACGAGCTTGCCAAGGTTTGTTGGAGCCCGGACGACCGCTACCTGCTGTTCGGGACTAGTCAAGGGGAAGTCTTTGTGCACGACGCGGTGGGTGGGCAATATATCAGCCAGATTAATATTCAGTGTGAGAAAACACCGTCGAAGCTGGCCTCCCTGCTTTGGCATCCAGCCTGGGTGGAACGATTAGAGCCTTTGCCCACCATGGCCATATGCTATACATCGGGGAAATTACAGTTGATGGAAAGTGTAAGGGATGACCACGTGTACCTGATTGAGGTGAACATGACGGTCGAGCATGTCGCGTGGGATCCCCAGGGAACAGTTTTGGTTGTGTGCGGCGTGTCGGATGTGGGGCTCGAGTCGCAAACCATCCTCGCTCAGTTTTTTAATAATGAGGGGATTCGTTTGCGGACGCTGCGAGTGAATGGGCACCACTGCGGGGGCGTGACATGGGAAGGTGATGGCCTTCGGGTGGCCATTGCGGTGGACTCCTCGATCTACTTTGCCAACGTGCGGCCACGCTATAAATACTGCTACTTTAAGAAAACGCTGGTATATTCCTTCAATCGTCCCGATAAGATTGAGGAAACTGTGGTGTTTTGGAATGTCAAGAATAATGGGAGAACAGTGAAACATGTCCGAAAACTCCTTTATTTGGATTCCTATAAGGACGCTTGCGTTATGGTGATCTGTCCGGACCCTAAGCAGTCCCAGTACATGGTGCAGCTTCTCAACGCGATTGGGAGCCCTATCGGAATTCAGTTTACCAATATTGAGCCCTTGGCGTGCTGCATGAACTCATCGCATATCGTGTGCTGCGGCGAGGAGTCCATTTTCATCTGGCAATTCCGAGACCCCAACGCGATCATCGACGATCTGGACCCTATCTCAATGCAAGCCAACCGCAAAAAGAGCCAAATCCGCGTTTTACATGTCGACGACGTGGTGCGATCTGAAACGATAGCCAGCATGAAAACTCGCTCGACCATGACAAATGACCTCATCTGTGCGGCGTGCATGAATGAGACTCGCTTACTTGTCGGACGCGAATCGGGTATCTTACAGGTCTACACCCTAGATCCCCTCAACCTGGTTGGTAAGCTAGTGCTGTCATCCCGACCACATTTATTGGGGTTGAACTGCGATTCTACGATGTTCATAGTGGTGGACTCTGACGGCATTCTCCGCGTCTCCCCTCTTGAAAAAGATCTCTCCCTAGTCCCACAAAAGTCCTTTATGCTCCCGAATATTGAGCGCAAAGATGTCTGGGGTGTGCAATGGGCCTCTGATGATCCAAATTCGTTTATTGTGATGGAAAAAACGCGTGTGTATATATTCCACGAGCTCGAGCCGGATAAGATGGTTCACCCCTGCGCCAATGTATGCAAGTTCCGCTCGCTCAAAGCCCGAGCGGTCCATTTCGATGAACTCATGCTCGACCCAGAGCGCCCGCGTAAAGAGTACTTGGTTGACTTCGAAACCCAAACCCTACGAGATATGCGTGAGACATTGGAAAAAGAGAGCATCGATAAGGCTTTTGCGTTCGTGAATAAGGATCCACATCCCAAGCTCTGGTCCATCTTCGCCGAGCACGCCTTGATGAAGCTCAACTTCATTTACGCAGAGATGGCCTTTATTAAGGCTCGTGATTACCCTGCCATCCAGTTTGTGAAACGCATTCATGGGATGGATGACAAGAGAAAGCAGGAGGCCGAAATTCACGCGTATTTCCACCGCATCGATGAGGCTGAAAAGATCTACCGTGATATGGATCGCAAAGACCTCGCTCTCGAGCTGCGTTTCAGGATCGGTGATTGGTTTGGGGTCGTACGGCTCGTCCAGGAAGGCGGTGGCGATGAAGTTCTGATGTCAAAAGCATGGGAAAGCATCGGCGACCAGTACGCGGACCGACAAAAATGGTCTAAAGCCGCACAGTACTACACGCAGTGCCGCAGCTACCGGAAACTCGCGAAAGTTTATTATTTAGTCCGGGACTACAATATGCTCGCGCAGCTAATTCGCACCGTTGAGTATGATAAAGAATTGCTTGTTGAGTTAGGTCAAATGTTCCTGTCGGTTGGGATGGCGGATGAGGCGGCCCGCGCCTTTTTGGCCGCCGGTGAGCCTCGCATGGTGGTGGACGGCTGCGTGAAGTTGAACATGTGGGATCGCGCCATCTCGCTCGCAAAGGAATATAAGCTTGAGGATATGGAAAAGCTCCTGAACAATTACGCCCAGCACCTCATCAAGAAGGAGCGCTTTTCAGAGGCCATTGAGCTCTTTTGCAAGGCGGGCCAACACGACCAGGCGGCGAGGCTTCTCGCACAGCTGGGCCAGCGCGTGGCCCAGACGGACCCGCTCCGGGCCAAGAAGTTCCATGTCCTGTCCGCCCTAGAGGTCGAAAAGTACCGTAAGAAGAAGATGGGCCTGGGAAAGGAAGGCACGGAGGTCGTGCATGAGCTCCTGCAAAGCGACCAGAAAAGCGTGTCGGAGCGGGCCTTGGACTCGGCCTGGCGCGGGGCCGAGGCCTATCATTTTTTTCTGCTCTGCCAAAAGAAAATTCTGGAGCGCAACCCGGAGACCGCCCTTGTGGTGGCCATGCGATTGATGGAATACGATGATTTGATCGCCCCGATTGATAGCTACAGCCTCATCGCGCTGACTAGTTATCTGGCCTCGAACTTCGGGATCTGTAGTCGGGCCTTCATACGCCTAGAAATGGCCGAACACAACGACGAAGAGGGCAACACCGGGGGAATTATGCAGGAAAACTTCTCACTGGATTTAGACGTCACGCAAAAAACCCTGGCTAGCGCGGCCACCCAATCAGCGGGGGGCGCCACCATTTTAGGGGGAACCGGCAACGCCACGGCGACCTTCAGTAGCATTTCCGCGCTCAGCGGCACCACCACTTCGGCTGTAAGCATCACCAACAACGCTGGCGGGATCTCGAGCATGACTTCCCTCACCTACCCCACCGTGTCCCTCAAAGAGCCTGCCCGACGCTTCGCCAATTTGGCGATTCAAATCTTCACCAAACACCGTCCGGTGGACACTTCGATGGATAGCGTTCATTGCCCGCAGTGTGGAACCTTTAATAAGGAGTGGGCCACCTCGTGCGTGAAGTGCCATGAAAAATTCGATGTTTGTATCTGCACGGGCCGCTGTATTACATCGAAGCAGTCGGCCTGGCAATGCGGTAGTTGTCATTACAAGGCGTTAGATATTGAAGTTGATAGCTTTAAGAATTGCCCTCTATGTCATGCCCCAAGGGTCGAACGAATGAGACGCATTTTGTGATGACAATTGCATATTTCCTATGAAGTAGAGCTTGTTGGGGAGAAGGAAGAGTAGGGGGGATAGTTTGGTCCTTACCTCGATTTTCCTATTTTTTCCCTCTTTTTTTTGCATGTGTTATCTTTATGAGGCGAATGAGGTTTTTCGTTTTTATGTAGAGAGAACATAGTGTATGCATTATTTTAATACTATGTAAAATATAAAAACGGGGGAAGATAATAAAGGTACAGCAAGCAGTCGAGATGGACGTTGTTGAATAACATTGGGATGTAGGATTATGAGAAATCGGTATGTGACCTTGCGTGAGACCCATTCCTTTTCCTGTGTTTAGTCTTCATTTGGTTCCTTTTTCTTACAAAATAGAGTTACTTGGTGGGACCTAACTAGTTTTTTTTTGGATATTTTGAGTGTATATATTCATTGTGAAGAATGAACAAAGTATTATTTGCTTTTTACTCTATATTAAAACTCTATAGATGACCTTTTCCATCATGAATCTTTTCAAACAAAATTGAAGATGTAGCCCATCTTTCAAAAATAGGCAAGAATGGGTACGTTTAAACTTCACTTTCAAAGTGAAACTTTATGTCGCGGTGCCGCGTATTTCGCTCCTGTATGGGTATTTTCACTTTCTTCTTCTCTGTAAATGCTATCAAAGCAGGAACATGATTTTAACGTTGGCTATAACTCAAAAACTGGGACTGACTTTGGATTTTGTGTTGGTTTCCTCATTTTGCATTGGATATCTATGCTGAGAGGAGCATCTAAATTTTTATCCTTTTTTTTTCTTTTTTTTTAGTGTGTGTGGGTAAAAGAAAGATTCTGTAATCACTACTTTGTTTACTCCCTATAAAGCATTTGGTCGATGCAAACGGGTATCTTTAATAGGATAACCATCACGAGGGATGTCGTTTTTAGCTTCACAACAAGAAGTTGCTGTATCGATTCCAAAGCTGCTGTTGGCTGCTGTGCAGCCTTATCAAACCATTGCCGGTCCTGCGCTCAGCACTAATTTCTTGACCCAAACCTCTTTACTTCCATTTCAAAAGCTTCCATTCACCCACAGCAGTGTCGCACCGGTGTATTTCCACACTTTACTCCACTCGTTAGCCGAGTTCTGTGAGACCCCACGACCTGTACGAACAAGCCATGTCAGGCAGCTGCATCCCCCCCACGAACACTTTTGGGATGACGTCGGCATCCTCAACTGCTTTTACTCCACAACGTACCATCCCCACCAACGGAAACACCCATCCATGGGTGCGGTCGAGCTCCTGCATGCCTCGCATCGAAAAGAAAGCGATGTGAAGTTGACCTTGTACGATGAAACGTACCGGCCCCTCGTCGGGATGCTCCTGACAGGACCAAGGGGGGACAAAACCCCCCCTCTTCTCTTGAGCAATGGCGTTTCGGCCGCCCCAGAGGACGGTTCGAAGGGCTTGCGGTGTCGAATGCTACCACGGGCGTCCCCGCCATCGGAGGCGAAGGACTACTGGCCTTCAAGCAGCGAGTGGTGTGGTGTGGAAGAGGTTTCTGTGGGGGCGTTGGGAAGCATCGACAGCTTTGGGGGTCTCTACGGGCCCCTGGTGTCCCTGCAAGGTGGGGGCTACGCTCAACGCGCATGCTATTGTCTAACCACAAAGGAGGACCCTTCTGATGAACAGAGCCACCATAAAACTCAGTGCACCGTAGGTATGTCCTCAAAAGAAGGGAATCAATCCGTAAGCGAGAAAGAAGACGGCGAGGCAAACTCAGTCGTAATATCCGATTGTCTTCATCAGTCCACGTCATTGCGGCAAGCAGTTGAGGCGCCACCGTGGATGCTAACAGCCACCGCTCGGGATCTGTGTGAGCGGCTACATAGTGAGGGATGCCTTTCCCCTGAGAACGGCGAGAGGTTGAGTCTAGCGGAAGACACGATGTGGTGCATAGCAGCCTATCAAGGGGTCCAATGCGCTGACATCGTGTTTAATGAACCCTTTGACGTAGTGTGTGCGGCGCCACGGGTTCAGCTGAACTACCGCGTCGCACCTTGGCGGCATCAAATCGGTCAACCAGTGGCGGACGGGTGTAGTTCGTGTGTGGTGGGGCTTAGGATGGAGATGCGGCAATTCGGCGCTGTTATCCTCTGTGGAACGTTTTATTTTCAACCCGATCTGCCGGTATAGAAGCAACGTTGCCCAGGAAATTGCCTGGGCTGGCGAAGGCTCTTCGGCTCTAATAAGGTTATCCCTCTGAATTCACGGCTTTGCAAGATTCAAATTGTGAATAAGATATTTGTCATCGATATTATTCACCTTTAAACTGAAAACGAGTACTCAGAGCCTTTTTCTCTATGTTGCTTCTGGGGTGTAAGAAGAGTGATTTTGCTGAGTTTTTCCCCTGTAGAATTTGCTTCATATCTCAACGTAAAGCTGCATAGATACTTTTTGGTATGTGGTAAAAAGGGTAAAACCAACAAAGTGTGATTATTTCAAAGTGAATTTCACAAAGCATATATCAAGCACAAATAATATACGTAAATACATTTACAACTCGTTTCAGTAGTTAATTTCCAATAGGAGGAAACGTATTATTGGAATTTTGAATAAAAAAATTTATTTTGCTCAAACACAAAAGGGTTGGATTGGTTTTCATATATATATATTTCACCAAGGTTTGCACTGTTTTTGGAGTTGATACCCTATCATACGGATTACACACAAAAAAGGCTCGTATATCTTTATATATA
>HF955202.1:681336-699341 GCA_000982615.1 Phytomonas sp. Hart1 | reverse complement strand
CCGAATCAGCACCGGCGGGGCCGCTCCGCTCGGGTGAAATCGGCGCAGGGCCTCGACCGCCTCATCCGACCGCCCGGCGCTGCAGAGGGCTGTGATAAAAAGCTGTTGATTTCTCAGGTCTCGCGCGAGGCGGGGGTTCGCGCGGATCAACTCCCCCCCCTGCTCCCACATCCCGGTCGAGCAGGCGAGTAAAAACCTGGCTTGGACGCCCGAAAAGGTCTCGGCGTCGATGTCCTCGTCGAGGATCTTCCGTATCCCGCTGAAGTGACCCCGTCGTCTGAACTGGCGGATCGCGAGGGTCGCCAGGGCCGGGTCAGGTTTGCCCCCGTCGTAGACCGCCTTAATGATGGTGTCGTAAAAGCTGGTGGTGGCCACGGAGTCCGGCATCTGCGCGAGGCCGTGCCGTAGCTCCGTTACAGTCGGGGTGTAGATCCCCCGCAGGTGGGTCCAGCAGCGGTGGTAGATCTCCACCGTCTCACGCCAAGTCCCTGTGCCACTGGAGGCCAGGATAAAGGGTAAGGGGAGTTTTCCCCTCGGGACCATCTCCCCAAACGCGTCTGAGATCGAGTAAGGGCTTTCGTTGTAACAGCGTGCACGCTCCCTCGCCACGCATTCCCGTTGCAACGTCTGGTGTTTCGAAAAATCCCTTGGATGGAACCAATAGAAGACAGAGAAAGAGAGAGAGAAGGGGGGGGGGAGGGGGGGGTAAAATAATAATTAAAAAAAGAAAACAACGGGCTAGGAGTAAATAGGAAAGCACTACCAAAAGTGTAACAAAATGAATGATCTGATAATGAAAATGTATATTTAATAATCTACGCAACATAACGAAACCTGAAAATATAGAATTGTATAGCTCAAATTGATTTCCCCTTTTAACGAAATATTTACAAAATTGCGCAACTTCACTTATCGTGCACGCCAGACGGCACATTTGCTTGTGTATTCACAACTCTTAAGTGCACATTCTTTTGCATATTTTAAAGACAAATAACAAAAATGCTAACTTTTCTTTAGTTTCATGTTTTCTTAAATTGTTTTTTTTCTTTAAAATAATTTGAGGAAAGGGTAAAAATCTAAGCACAAAAAAATTAAACGACCTCGAACAAGAAAAGGTAGATAAAGATGGTAATAATACATAATAGGTTAAACCATAATCATGATAAGTCTTACCAGCAGTCGGAATCACTTTTCAGCCCTCCTTCACTCTTTATATTTTTCCTTTTTTTATTCTTTTGGTATATGCGCGCATGGCAGCACAAATAACTGTTATACAAACAAGTCTCTAATCCATAGTCATTGAACCATAATCAGTGGAATATGTGCGGTAATAAGGGACTTAAACAGAAAATAAATTCTAAATAGACACTTTTTCCTTTATAAAGTCTTTAGACATTTTTTTTTAGGGGGGGAAGTCTTCCTCAGTTTTTTTTTAACCATAATTATCAGATGTTCACGCCAATTCCATCTCATCTTGATGTTGTAAGGCTAAAAGTAACTTCTCACGAAACATTTCCAACGAAGTATAAGGAGGTATAGTTATAAGAGATGAACACGATTGAGCACGTGGTAAGTGCTCCAGACTTTCGTTGTTTTCTTGTATAATAATCTGCCGAATAAGTGGTAGACGGCGCTGGCCTGAGGCGAAGCAAAGTAATGCAGCCTTTTCCTCCGCAGTGAACTCCTCCAATATTTCCCAAAAGTACTTCTCACACGTTGGATTTAGCTGTGTGTGTATATAACGTTTTAGTTCTTTAGTACTGGGATTGCTTTCACCACATACTAGTCTCTCGAGATCACACCATGATAGGCAACGCACAACTCGGCGGGGTAAAGTAGTCCATAACCCACTGCGTATGGCATTCAGCTGTTCATCCATAGAATGTACAAGACAGTTTTCCGCAATGCGACGCCGATGATTGATAAGTTTTTCCCCTTTGAGATCCTCCTCATCCAGCCACATGATATTTTCAGCAAAGTTAGGAATAATCTCCTCCGCTACACCGCTCAGAAGGAAGTTATCATCCTCCATACTATTCTCCACGACGCTGTCGACGTATTTATAATAGTCCTTGACGGTGAGGACATCATCGACCAAAAATTTCCAAAGGAATGGGGAAAAATCGATATTCAATGGAAGGTGAGCCCTCGCAACATGGCCCATGATTTTCCCAAAGAAATTGAACAGAGCCAACTCCAGTGACGAGTTCGCTAGGCTGTCAGGCACAAGTGACACCCTCTGTGAGTTGTCCACAAAACAAAAAAGCGGATTTCGATGAAAATCGGAATGGGGGTAGCATTTATCCGGATGCCTCACAAGTTCCTCCGCTAGAAACGTCCATACTTGGCGATAAGGCCCACCCATGTCAATGGGTGCGTGCCCGGAGCCGCTGATGTAGAGGTTCACCTTAAAAAGCGGGCTCTGGGACCATTGCTCCTCGGTAAATCCTCCGATCTGACGATAAAGCTGCGAAAGGACCGTGTAGTGGAGGGCGACATCAGGGGTTCGTGGCAATGTGGAAAAGAGCTCGGTGATGCGGATGGAAATGGACGATGGCGACGTCGCCTTCTCGACTCCAGGGATATTGATGAGGAGTTTCTGGCGGAACGAACGCCGTACCAAAGGTTTGAGGTACAAAAAGGCCACCGAAAGCGTCCCCCTGATGACGTCGCTGTCAAGGTCAACAAAACGACTCGCGGTGGCCATGCAGCTCTCGACGGTTTCAATCACGCGCTCGTACCCCTTCAACTCACCCTCGGACAACCCTATAAGGGCCGAATACTTTGGAAGGAACAAATTGGTTGCGGCGAGTCGTAGAATGAACGTGGCGGACATCGAGGCCTCCAGGCTCTTCTTGTCCTCTTTTTTGTATTCTGTGAGATCCGAGAGGTAGGACGCGATCTGGCTGTAAAAAGACAAGTTTTGGACGGGAAGACTGCTGCGGACGGATTCGTCGTAGTTCGCAATCAAAACGCGTGTGTAGTGCCCCGCCAGATCGGTATAACCATCGGGCACGAACTCAAACTCGCTGGCCCGCAGACGCACCCGCAACCCACTGCATATCCCAGTCGATACGAACGCATACAAGCCCTTATCGCCAAGTGCAATGGGGATGGGGATAAAAGGCCCGATCGTGCCGTTAATGGACCAAGCCACAACCTGCTCTTCCATCCTGAGAAGACACCCCAACACACAACCAGGGGTGATCTCTTGCGTGATTTTGTAATCCTCCTTGGTGTCCTTGGTGCTGACCTCGCTTCCGTTGAAGGAGAAACTGGTGCGATCACTCCCAACGTGTTGACTTGGTACTTCGCAATGCGCTTGCGTACCCCACCCCACTGCAAATGGACTAATAAGCCGATCTGGGAGAATGACTTCGTAGTAGTATTGCCCAGAAAGGACTGCTGAGATGGAACTCATGACCTTCCCCACCTTGAGCTCCTCATCGCTATAATCCCCAAAGGCACAAACCACGTCCACGTGGAGCTCATTGTCCCCATGATGGTCGTTGGTTTCGTCAACCACATAAGGGAGTGGTCGTTCTTCCACTAAGGACTGCCAAATATCCACCAAGCAATGCAAAGGCTGCGTGGGGATATTACGCAGATGCCATGGCTCTTGCGCCTTGAAGTTTAAAATGAGATCGACCCCCGCTGCGATATCTTTGTGCATGTCATTAGACCGCGTCGTGGAGGAAAGAACGTTGCGGTCAAAGTAGGTCACCAGTGCACTAAAGAGCTGCCAATATATCTTTTGCTCATTATCGCGATGGCTTCGTACGAAGGCGGTCACTTTCCGCATAATATTATGTCGGAACTGGCTCCCACAGCGATGCATTGCCACCACAACGGCGTGAAGCGAATCCCAGATTAGGCTTTCCGGGGCTTTGGCCAATGACTCCGGCCGCAGAAGAAGGGTCTTGGTAATGAGAGTCGAAAGCGTTGCCGCGTCCCATGGCCTAACGTCAGGATTTGTAATCCGTTGAGAGGCATCACAAACCATAAAGAACAGCTGCGGAATACCCACAAAACTGGTGACCAATCGATCTGTGAGTGGATGTGTGTTGAAGAGAAAGACGTTTTCCACAAGCTCTTTAGAAATGATATTTTTTTTGCTGCAAATAAGCAGGTATAGGTGGCGTGCAAGAAGAATCACGAGGCGGTGCATCGTTTCGCTGAGATCTCTCAATGGTTTTGCCATGGTAATTGTATCGACACAGTCGGGCAGCGGTTCAATGTGCGCCATGTCCGTATAGCTTGATATCAGCTGTGGACGGTCGGGGCAGTAGCACACCAGGCTACCAGTTTTACTATTTGAATTACAGCACACACCACTCATACACAAACCCTCTGCATCGATGCTCAATTCTGCCATATAGCAATCGGTAACATCCGAAAGAGCCAGCGCACTCATCACTTGGTGCATCCGCCGTACATAGGATACAATATTTTCTGTGTTAATTAGTTGATATGCCTTATTGGTACCAGAAGGGTCGTTGCGTGTTAAGCATAGGTAAACAATGCGTTGATATTCGATATGCCCGTAGATGGCTTGATACCCAATCTTCTGGCCATGAATGTGTAAAAATGCGGTACCAGTTCCACTGTTCTGCAGCGTTAGATCGAATAAAATAGCTTTTAATTTAGGAAAGACTAACTCGCCTTGCCAGATTCCCTTGATCGAGACGCTTTGAAACTCAGAAATTGATTGCGTCAGTCGAATCGTGCGCTCCCGAAAGCTGCAAGGCAGACCATTACTCACGCTGTACCATGGCTTTCCATTAGATTGTTTGACCGGAATGCAATTTTTGTAAGATATCTCCACTGACTCCGATGTCTCTAGATTCACCAGCGTCAACATTTCGCCTTTCCGTACAACTACTTTGTAAAAATCTTTTGAGGACCCTGTGGTGATGCACTCAACAAGCATTCCCGGCTTGAACCGGCGCTTTCGGTCGTCGATCCCGAGCGTCGGGACAAAATATCCAAGACGTTGTGAAGGGTTGATCCATCGAACAGTATTTGCCGTTTCTGCTATTAGGGTGCGAACCTCATTGAGAAAATTGAGCGGGGTATAGTTGTTTATCTGAACAGAAGCTAAACCTTTGATGAGATTGATCAGCTCTGTACCGTGCTGAATGACCAGAGGCGAAAGCGGTTCATTTTCACAGAGACAAGACAAGATTAGGAGCAGTCGCGAAACAACAAAGCCATCCAACAACGTCGCGCCATTCTCGTCAGATTCTTTTTGAATAAGATGCTCATTAGCGATGGCCTTGTATTCGTCGATGAGAAAATGGCAAAGAGGAACCTTGTGCACAGAGTCATCTTTAGCCAAGCATAGCTTGGCTTCTCCATTTTCCATGCCCACTAGAAGGCACTGCACCATACGCTTATCAATATAAATATAGCCCAGTCTCCCTATTTCTGGCGCCATATTGCACTGCTGAAGCGGCAGGCGACAGTTTTCAGGAGTAACATACCGAATCCCTGAATCCCCAGCGCTAACTTTGACTATGCTTCCGTTTGCTTCCTCCACACGAGCAATCATAGTCATTCCACTTTCTGGCCTGATCACAACTTTAACACCCTTCTTCTCAAAAACTACAAAGAAACAAAGCGCAAGATGGTGGTTGGATACCGAGGTCAAGAACTCGATGGGGCACGTGTCGATAACAATCCAGTCTCGAATAAACGTTGCTGTCTTTTTGACAACATCCAACTCAACCGTAATAGTTGATCCATTATCAAAACCGTGCGAGTGGCGGTTCTCGCTGTTGATCTCGCGTCTCATTGAATAATAGTTGCAGTACGTCAAAACCGACGAAGATGGAGAAAAGCAACTGTTCAGCAATTTTCCGCGGGAAAGCTGCATAATCTCATTGGTTAGGCCCACTCCAATAAACACGAGGCGATCCGCCCTTAGTGGCCTATTGTCAAGTGTCTCGATTGTTGCCGTAAAGTGGGTCCGATCTTTGAATACCAAGCCCCATATAGCAAAACTGTTATCCTCAATCGACTCGGCGACACAATTGATGGACCCTTCATCCATACGACACCCATTGCTGCGGAGGTACATACAACTCGTGGCCGGAATCACCACCTGCATCCCTTTCGTTATTTTGGTCGGTGTGTGTTTGGTGTGTACCAGAGAATAAGTCCCCATATCAGTAAAAGTATGATGGGAATGAACACAAAGATCGAAACAGCTCTTGCAAAGGGCGTAGTCCGCGCAATCGACGCACTTGTACCATTGCTTACTCAGGCGCGACTCTAGGTGCTGTGCCGCGCAGCCGTCGCAGTAGCGACGCTCATTAAAAGAGTAGGTTGAGAAGAGTGGTTGTTGAACCGTAAAGCGCAGGGCAGAATCGGTATTTTTCGAAGGTAATAGAACCGCAACCGAGTCCACGTTGAAGAGATGGACAAAGGGATGAAGATTTCCAGTAGGTAAGTTGTCGAAAATGATCCCAAAGCTGATTTCCTCGCTATCGAAAGGTTTGCGGAAGGCACGCATAATTCCTTCGTCACGGTTGATCTCCAAGCGTATAATATCCCCGCTCACAATCACACACCGAGGATCCGCCGCCATTGGCAGGGTGCAGGTGGAGCTGAAATGACGTAAACGCCATGGAGAGTCGTCCATGTCATGAATAGCCCATACCTCGGGGACACCACTGTTTAGATCCTTGCGCTTCCAATTAAATGTCGAGGTGCAGAGCCCGAAGTAGTAGCCCCCACCAAGGATTTGCCCGTTATGGCCACGAATCAGCTGGCAACGAATACTGAACGTGCCCTGAGACGGAACAGCCGGATCAGCGATGGTGATAAAGGGAGTTGTGACGTTCTCGGATCCGCTTGGGATGGTGGCCAGCCTACCACAATATGTTTTCGGCATGCAGAAGCTCGGATGAGACATCGCGGCCGAAAACGTATAGTCGATCGGAATATGAGGCGTCGGGATAATTTTCTTCACCTGCGAGCTACGCTGGATGTTGATGAAGCTGCCGATTCGCAGGCCATGAAAGAGGAAATCCCAGCGTTCCTTTTCCTCATCGATGATCTTCGAACGCTGCTCATGCTCGAGAGCTGACAGTGCTTGGGTTGTGATAAACGGAAGCACGATACGACGCACAGCTGCCACGAGCCTTTCGATGCATAATCCCAACCCGCCCGAAGAGCCAGACAAGATCTGTGTATCCAACGAGCACGTGATCTTTGGGTTAGCGGGGGTGTGGAGGTTGTAAAGGTGCTCATAATTCGCCTCGTTACCGACGGAGAATTTGCACCGCACATCCCCGACTCGGCTTACAGTAATGAAGAACTCCTCGCCGGTGCGACTGCGCAACTGCAGCATGCGCCGATCGGGTAAGCTGTTAAAAAGCGCCAAGGTAACTTTAGGGTAGGCGTGCATATCGAGCTCATTACAAATCCCCTTTGCCACCAAGAACTGAAATGGCTCCAACATTAGCATGGCCCGAAGCACGTCGACGGACGCCGCACTGAGGAGGGTCGAGGTTGAAATAGGGGACGTCATCTCACCCGGGTAGATCGTCACGGAGGCGTCATCGTTGTAAACCTGAACAAACGGGACGAGGTCGATATCCGCGGGAAGGTTGCTAAAAAGCGTCCTAAGTAGCTCGTCATCGCGGTAGAAGTCGACGGTGCGGTTATCGCAGTCCACCACCACGCGAATCATGTCGTCATTACCAAACGTGCGCTGGAAGTTGTTCGCCTTGACGATGGGGTTAGTGGCGTGCGGAAGCTGGGGCGAAGTATCATGCATGGCCCACACAATCGGTGGCTTCACCGTCTTCCAGGATTGGGAATTGCTTGTCGGAGAAAGCGGACTGAGCCTGGCCACCGACACGCCGATAAAGTAACCCCCTTTAAGGGAGTGCCCCTTGGACATGTTCCGGCGGCTAATCTTAACCGAAAAGGACACCACGCCGGTTCGGGGGAGCACATTCCCAAGAACAATACTGCGCTGAGACTCGGGGTTCATGCAGGCGGATTGAACATTAACAATGGACATGGATCGCGGGTCGCACTCGCACCACGTCGGCGTAAAGGGAATCGTGTAAACAGCCTCCGCCACGGGGTCGTTGGCATGACGGAATAGGGTACGAACCAGATTGGCCAAGGCGGTGCCATCGGGCTGATGACGAACGTGTGGGATAATTTCCGGTAGTATACTGATGATCGCGACCTGTGTTAAACGCAGTGGTAGCAGCATCAGCACCGACACAGCATCAAAGATCATCTCCCCAACTACTTCCGGTAGAGGATTGTACAGCGCACCCGTGTTGACGATATGGCGTATGGTGGCGATGAGAAGCATAATTGAATACTCCGCAACCGCAAAGATGACGGACTGCTTGATGCGAATATAGGAGTTTGTGTGGTTGGTACTTCCAATCCCTGTGTTCATAAGGAATGTTGTGACCTTGTTCACCTTTTGGCATACAACCTCAAAGCAGTGCGTTAAAAAAACACTAGCACTTGATTTTCGCACTTCTTGCATCAGACAGGCGCACGCAGCGATGTGGTGAAGTGTGATTGCCGCGGTGGAGGCTACACGGTACCATGTCGGTCCCCTCCTCAGATTTAGTGCAGGATGTAGCTGCTGATAGTCATACACAAAGGTTGAAGTGCCAAAATTCACCAGCACCTTTGCCCCAGATCGTTCACTGAAGCGCAACGTTGGAAAAAGGATGTCCTGTTTCTCGGGCACAGTGTCCATGAGACCCAGAAGCACACCGTTTAGCGTGAAAAAGATACGTCGGTTTGTTGAGATAAATCCGCAGCCAACCGTGTCGTCTTCACTGAACATCGGGAATGAAATGCTATGTGTATCACCTGAGCTGCTATAGAAATAAAGCGAATCTAGCCTTATCGCGCCAAAGTTTAGCCTCGACACAGTGAGTCCTACATCCAATTTACACACCAAAGACTTGATCTTCACTTCATAGTAGAAGACACGCGGCATGCCATCCTTCCATGTAAGTGGCCACCCTTCGTCTGCACTAAGCTCAACACTGTTGATATTGTTGTTTTCAATTAAAACACCCTCCTCTGATCGAGATGTTAGAAGCTGCGGAATGACAATTGTAAAGTCGTTGGGATAGATGTAGCTAATAGAGTACAAATCAACCTCTCCCATGGGCTCAAAGCGGAGTTCCCGCTCCTCGGGTGCCGACAAATCCGTTCCCGTATCTTTGTGCAGATCCCATGGATTCATAAGCATTAGGCTACTCGTGAGAATAGAAATATGGTTCTCCAAATACTTGAGCAAAGCATTTTCGTTACCGAAATTTGCGTTAAAGATTTCTGCGTCTAGTGCGTCAAAGGGGTGACACAAGATGCTCAGTAGCTGCATTGTGGCCAGGCCGTTGGTAGCACGTTCGGTTAGAACCGCCTGGGGGGCAATATTATTCTGACATTTCCCAATCAAAAGCTCTTGGCACTGCATCAGGACGCTGTGTAGCTCCGTGCGCACCTGCATCTGCAAATCAAACCCCGCCCCATTGAGACTTTCGATGTAGTGCGACCCACTGTCTACGTTCACAAAAATCGACAAGACATCCAGTATGGCAAGCATAGACACCTCGGAAGCCTGTTCAGTGTCCTCCAAGCGAAGGAGACTCCTCAGAAGTGAGATGCAATGTACCATTTTAATTGCTGCCTGTGTGCGTTCCACAAGGATCTCCTCCAGCGCAAACGGCGTCATCTCTCGCGCAAGCAGCGTTTTGAGTTGGTCTAAGGTTTCAGACTGCTGGGAGTGCTTGAAGATGCTCCGACGGGAGCTGGTGGAGCGATGACGCTCAGAAATCGATCGAGAGTTATTTAATGAGTTTTCCAGCCGACGATCGCATGAGCCACGACGAAACGCAACCGTCATCCCTTCCATCTGATAGCAAATCGACTTGATGAACCAATTCGCGAAGTCGTTCAAAAAGGTCCGCGTGGCGTCCCGGCTAGGACCTTGGAGCTTCACACCCCATTCACCACTAAACCAGCGCAGTTTGAGCTCGTCCTCCGCCTGCTGTGCGTTGACGCCGGCATGGATGAGAATCGCCAGAAGAGCCTGGATTGCCGGCCGCATTGAAGGTATTATACTCCCCCGCATACTCTGATAGACCTGATCTACAAATGCTCTGCCGTCTCCCACGTTGTTCAAGATATCCAACGCGAAAGTAAAGTGGTGGATTTCCCTACTATCGAAATTGATGTCATGACGGCGAAGAGTGTCGGCATTGAGACCTTGTCGCATTATAGGGGGAACGTTCGTGTCGTTTGCTTTGGGTTTATGGATCAAATGACGCGCGAGAGATACCAGGAGATTGTGAACGCAGTCGCTGAGCAAGCTTTCCCACGAGGTCAGAACGCTAAAATCGAACTGGGAGTTGATGGTGAAGTTGTTTTCCCCGTAACCGAAAAAAGCGAGTCTCCCGCCCTCCAACTTCAAAAAGGTTCGTTCGCGACTCATTTCAATTTTGCTTCTCTGAAAGGTGGTACTATCGCTACGAATAATGCTCAACGGTGGCATGTCGGACTCTTTTTGTACGGCTACGCTGTTTGCGTGTGAAAAATCAATAACAAATCGCCACATCGTATCGCGCTCGCGGTGCGGGGGAAACACGTAGCACGCCTCACGAGTAGTGAAGCTAACCGTCTCTTCACTTCCAACTTTTCCTTTCAACTCATGCAGAATACTTAGGAAACTTTGTTCAATTTTATTGGTCAACACCCACGGACAAAAATGTGCAACAGCGATGAAAAGGGGGATGCATCCTGTGTAGAGAATTGTGTTCTGCATCGGTGCGCCTGATCCTGCCTTGGGAAGCTCCTGCTGAACGAATTCGACAAAAAGCTCGACCAATTGTGAAATTTCACTAAATTTATCGTATGACATCAGCTCCTTCACACATACAAGCACAAAGTTCGTCATGAGCTGCGTGATAGGCTGTGCAGCCGCTCGGTTTAAGGATGTCGTCTCCGCTCTCGACATCACTATCAGCCGCCGCGCGACATCGGTAAGGATGGCCGGCGAGTTCGTGACGATGTGATGGATGAGGGTGAAAAGGGATTCTTTCGTCACGTACACTTTGAGGGTGGCCATACTACGCTCCATGTCGGGATCAAGAAGTGCCTGTACCTTGTCATTGAGTGTAAGAGACTTGCTGGTTGCGGCATTTAGAAGCTCATGTGCAGTTTCGCTAATAATGTTTTCGGGGAACATGTCAATTATTTTTTTACAGCAACTCTTCAATAGGGTGGCCACCTTGGAGATATGCGTCTCGTCGGCTGAGATAAGCATCTGAAAATGAACCAGCGTTAGGGAGAGGATGACTACCACGTATAGCTTATCAGTGTTCGCTTTGACATTCAGGAAAGAATCCGCCAGCGCAAAAAGATTCGTGAAGGAGAGTGGTGTATTAGCAAGAGGAATGCGGTGTAATTCAAAAACCTCGAGATATATCTTTTTGTACCACTCATGCCGAAGCCAACGAACAGAATTAGCGGGTAAATCAACGTCGAGGAGACCGCTTTTATCCAGCTCGTTCAGTTTACACTGCATAGAATGTAAACGAATGGAGCTAAAGGTTGAAAAACGCTGCTGGTACACAAACAGTTTGGACTCATCTGACAACAGGGCATAGATGTTCTCTGAGCATGACCTAGGGCAGTGGGAAATCCGAGTTATCTTCTTGGCAGCACGATCAACTAGCACCACAACATCATCTCCTCCCTTAACGTGTGAAGGAAGAATCATGTATACCTTAAAGCGACTTGTCAGAATCCTGCTTTCTAGGAGTAGCTTAGGATCCATACAAACAGTTAACTGTCTTTCCAGGGGGTCCTCTTCAGCTGACGAAAGACATGGGACGAGAATATTCTCATCCCATGCACATTGAGTCTCGGAGATCGTAAAGGCCATGCAGGATACGGCTTCCTTCACCCACATTCCTATCCCCTCGTCCAAGGGAAAATTCACAAGCGCATTGCAGGACTCCAGTCGCCGCTCCCTCCGATACATCGCCACCACCCCCGCATCGTCGGCGTCCAACCACAGTGCAAAAGACCCCACATGCCCCAGTCCATCCAAACACAGCACCTTGTGAATCCTAAGAGACTTTTGCTGGTCATTACGCGCCCCGGCAAGGTCAACAATGGCCGTATTGACATCCAACGACCACGTTCCCTTATGCCATCGAGCGTGCACGTAAAGCCACGGGGAGCTGCTCGAGGCGATGCCGTAGCATGAGACCCCGTTTTGGGT
This sequence comes from Phytomonas sp. Hart1, assembly GCA_000982615.1. Lineage (NCBI taxonomy): Eukaryota > Euglenozoa > Kinetoplastea > Trypanosomatida > Trypanosomatidae > Phytomonas > Phytomonas sp. Hart1. The sequence goes on along the minus strand of HF955202.1, from coordinate 687,061 downwards.
AAACCTAAAACAACACCTCGTGACGCTCACTATAATATCACCACTTTCGGTAAAGAAATGCGCTAGGGTTCCCTCAAAGTCTTGATGGACATGTACACACATGGTGAAGGATTCCTTCTCGTCGCCAGTGATTAATTCGATCTCCGCCAGGCAAGATCCAGGTTCAAAGAAATACAAAGATCGGTTGCTTCCACTCGGTAGTAGCGGCGATGTCAACATTTCCATCACACCGTTTTTATAATCAAGCGGGATGGACACCTCACTGGTGCGTATCTCCTCAACTACATTCAAGTCAGATGTATAGATCGTGTGATTGAGACCAGCCACATCTGAACAGATAAGTTTCGACAAATCCTCCGAAAAGGTGATGGTCCAGTAGCTCTTGGAGCCTTCAGGGGCACCGGATTCCCTATTTGCGATCGGAAGGCCGGAGGCTACTTCGTACACTTCCAAACCCCTGAGCGTCGCAGCAGCAAGCAGATAGCCATCGGCGCTCACACAAAAGCATTGCATGGTCGTTCCCTCAGATAAGTTGACTTTCAGTCTCTGGTCCTCCTCTTGAAAACAGTCGATTGGGGAGAGGATAGGGCAAAGCGATTTCGAATGAAGCGTAAAGACGTCAATGATACTGGAGGCGGACGACACGTACATGGGTAAAATGTTGGAGTAGGCGGCATGAAATTCCTCCAAGATATTGAGGTACTGGAGAACCTCTTTAATGATGCTCCGTGAGCTTACTAACATGCCGACTAATGAGATTAAATGGCTTTGTTTGTCGCATGATGTTTCCTCTTGCATGAGCATGGCGTGAAAGTCTATTAAGACTGATGTGATGACGTCAGAATCTACAGTGGAAGCCACGCGAGGGGACGTCCTAAACCTCTCAAACAATAGTTGCATTTCTTTACACCCCATGCGCTTCAGATTGACGAGCGAAAGCGACACCACAAAGGCCTCCGTAGCCTGCTGCTGATCGACCAACGCAGTGGATGGTACCTCGTTCTTCGGGGGAACATCAAGCTGGGAATGCTTGTTGATTAAACTTCGAATAGGCGGGGAGTTAGTGTTATTACTTTGCTGTATTTGATTCATAGAAGTGTTTGACAGATTATCCGCGGCCTCCAGGATGATGTGCTCATACATATTAAATGGCGTAGGAATTCTATGAACACTCTTGTAGGCGACCGCTAGTTTATCCACATATTGTGCGACCGCCTCAAGGTTTGTTGGGGCGCTCCCATCAAAATCCGGCGGGGCAACCGGAAAGTGATACATTGATTCATCCGCTTGTTTCTTGTGTAGGTAAGAGCGGTACCCCATTGTGTATACCTGCGAAAGGGTCATATCACTCATATCAAAACTACGAATTTTGACCGCGCCGTTGCCGTTGCTGCTCGCATTGTGGGAATCTTGTATATAGACTGATCCATTTTGAAAACACACAGGTTGGGAGGGCTTTGCGTTGTATGTGGTGGAATGAAGAGGAAGTCCCTCATTGTTTGGGTTCGCATAAGCTTCAGTTGGTAACAAATTGATGCTGACAGCTCGCTCGGAGTGTTGTGGGGGAATGGAGCTCAAGCAACTAATATTTTCTTCATACATCATATATTCTACAATGGAGGATGCTATATTGGTATTCTATGGCAAGATAAGCAAGTAACAGCTTTTATATCGGGGTTGGATGAGCTAGAGAGGGAAGAAATGAGATCATTTGCAATTTAGAAAAAAAATATTAGTAATAGTCTGGATGAAAAGGAAAGGTAAAATACATTGAATAGAAATTGCAGTGGATGGAATAAAAGAGACAATGATCACTTTTAATAAGAATTCCAAGGAAAGGTGTATAACATCAATAGCACCGTTATTTTGAATATTAGTGGGCGAACAACATGGATCGTTTCTCTCCTAAATATATTCCTGGATACACTACTAATCAGGACTGTGAACAATAAATAAATAAAGTTGTGAAGGGGGTAATAGTAATAATATGAATGCATGTACTTTGTTTTCACCCTTTGATGTCCTAAATTTTATTCATAGAAATCATACACTCCTGAATATATATATATATATGTATATTTATGGACTTGCGATTAAAGTTGACAATACCAACCTAACTACTCTTTAAAGTTCCAATGCTAGGTACCATTAATGTATTCCAAAATTGGAGAGTAACTCCATCCTAATGTGACCCTCTCTCTCCCCTCCAAAAAAAAATGTCCTTAGTTCCTCAAAATACCGTTTAAATTCGTGGGTAGACAAAAATGAATTAGTTGTAAGTGCATGAGATGGTATTAGGATCCTTGTGCGAGCTTCAAAAGCATAGTCATGTAGAGAGCGGCGAGGGGCCCTCCTTAGGAATATCAGTCGTATTTTCCTCAGTTTCTACAGGTACAGGCATAGGTTTAAGCTTTGGACCACCAAAAAAGTCGAAGAGCCATTTAATGACCCAAATAATGGTATATATCAACAAACCACACGTAATGCAGACCATTTTATCTTTTTTATTTTGTTATTTATGAAGGAATATATTGTTTGTCGACTTGGTTGATCAAGTGATATGCTTTGAAAATGAATAAACAAAGATATCAAATCTTTAATTTGATATTTGAAAATAGATGATGTTGTTACGTTGATGGCAATGGAATATTCTATTGGTGGTAATAGTAAAAATATATACCATTAATAATATTAATTGTGATTATGTTTTACTGTCATGTAATGTTCAGTAGTGCATAACGCAAGAGCTAAAAATGCAAACCTTTCATTCTCTTTTCCTTCACATAAAAGTTCACAATGTCAACTCAGTCATATGTTGCTTATAAACATATGAATTTGCATTTTAATCATTGTATATCATGAATATCTTTTGTGTACATACCACACATTATAATTCATGATAAACAAAGCCATCGTTGGCACCGATAAGCTCATTAATTAACACTTTATTGACTCCTTTACCTGAAAAAGGTGCCTCGCTTCCTTTGTATAGGCTATTCCATTCTTTTTTTATTGCCTTGTAATTGCGGGTCTCCGTGTCTACCACTACCACATCGTCATCGCCCAAGCCATGACCTTGTAATCTACCTATTTGCCCTTCGCTTGCGTTATCCATCGCCTCGGCGTGACGACGTTTTCGACTCATTTCCTGGTATTCAAGCTCCCAGCTGGACACCACCTTCGAGAGTAGTTGCAGCTGGAATGAGAGGGTGTTTACTTCGATATCTCCTCTCAAACGTGAGTTGGCGAGTGCTGGACCGTGGGGCTCCCGTCGCGATGGCCTGACGAGAATATCGTGAAGACTTTCCTGTTTAATACTAGCAATATCACCAACCACGTCTTCCTTGACAAGGTTGGCTACGCCTCGGGCGGTGGTGTTTTCTATATTTTCACCTCTTGCTTGCCCTTCCTTTTTGGGTTCACGGGATGCGCTAGTTTCTGGGCGGTACGACATAATACGACAGGCATATCCCTGGTCTACTAAAAAGGCTGTCCGGTGTGCAGCGTGCCCCATCTCCAAAGTGTCCGTGCTGATGATAGAGTAAAACCACGCCTCGACCGCTTTGCTGTTGGCGGTTCGCTCTTTGGGCCGCAAAATACGCCCGAGACGCTGGACCTCCTGGCGACGACTCCCACCATGGCTGGAAACCTGGATCACAACGTTGGCGCTTGGCAGATTGACGCTGACGTCCCCTACGCGAGATACGCAGATCACACTCACCTTTGACGTTCGCTGAAAATCCGAAAAGATCATTAACCGCTCTCGATGCTGTGTTTTACCGCTGATGACAGGAGCACCAAGGAGCTTGCCGTACTCGTAAAGCAGCATGATATGGTCGCAGAAGACTAAAATTTTAGACCTGTTATCAAGATGTCTGGATACCAAATCGCGCACACAGAGCATCTTGTTGGGGTTGGCCGCAGCCAACATCACTAACACAAACGCCTTGCCCACCTTTTGAAGATCTGTAGTCTGCGCACTCCGCTCCATATACTCGATCCCAAATTCCCGCGTCATGGGTGTGTGAACCTCGAAGCAGTTGACCTTGGCCAGGTAACCCTGCGCCGCAAGCGTTTCCATCGATACATCGTATAGCTTCGGACCCACAAGGTGAAACAAGTCTAAGATTTTCTTGTCCTCTCGAACATAAGTGGCAGTAAGTCCAATAACACCTTTTGCGTCCACAAAGCTCAGACTCTCACTAAAGGCATCTGCAGGAATCATGTGAACCTCATCTAGGATCATCAAACCATACGGAGCAAATAGTTTTTCTTTTATACTATTTCGCTGTTGGACACCTTTTCTATTCCTATACACCTCCTGAGTACCCTGCTCATTACAATAAGCATGCTTCTGGGCCGCGCGGCGTGTGTGTGCTTTATGCGCACTCACTAGCATGCTGTAAGTGGTGATCACTACATCCGTATTCTCTGTAATCTCATCTTTCTGCTTACCTGTCAAACATGCAATGTGGGAAGCACCGGAACGTGTTGTATCGGGTATCGGCGCGGCACTGCCGTTCATGTTATCATTAGGTTCTGTAGATGCATTTAAAGACGACTCGAACGAAGCGTACTCCATAATCTGATTTTTCCATTGCTCCACGCTTACACTGCCAGCGCATACCACTAAGGTAGGTTTCTTTACCTTGCACATGATCATGATACCAAGAAGAGTTTTCCCGGCCCCACATGGGAGCAACAGACAGCCACTATTCAGCGTACCGCCGGTGGTAGCGGCCTCGAGAGCCTCCACTTGATATGGTCGCGGTTTGGTCTGTGTACGCAGGCTAAGCTTCACGGAGCGAACTGAAACGTCGCGCTCGAATTCGTACTGCTGTTGAATTGGAATTCCAATCAGCACACAGCGCGCAGCCACCGCCTTACAGACAGCTCGGCTTTGTAACGGGAAATAGGGAAAGTTGTCCGTGTCATCACCCCAGGTGAACAGGCCGTGTCGAACCTCAGCGGGTTTGGCCGCGAGGGCGCGGATCACGGCATCCTGCAGCAGCAACGCCGCGGTTTCCAGGTTTTTGCACTGGACCATCGCCTGGTCCTGCTCGACGATCATGCGGGCCAGGTTGTAGCGTTGCATGTTTACCTCAATAAAGTGTCGCACACGCCGGTAGGCCGGGCTGTCGCGGTTGCCCAGATCGTAAACGTTGGCCTGCATGAAATTCATGGCTTCGTCGGAGCTTAAACCGTTAGAGACTGCCGCTCCGAGCGAAAAGGGGGTAAGGTGATACTCGTGGATCAACGGAGGCCGTGAAACAGGCTCCGCAAGAGTTGCCAGCATACGCTGAACATGGGTGTAGTTCGCCCTAAAAGATTCGGCAATGATCGTGATGTAGCCATTGGTTTCGATATGACTGCGTAGGAAAAGACATGGTGGACTACTTGTGAGGTGGCATGGGGATCCCATTTAGAGTGATATGAACTCTATTGAGTCCCTTTTTAGGATATCTCTATAAATGCAAACATAAAAGAATATATATACATATTTATATATGTGTATGTATGCAATAAAATTTTTAAAAAGATTGGAAAAGAAGCGCTCACAAAAGATGCCTAACAAAATAATGGTAAGAATTCCAATAACTCCTAATTAAATTTTAGCTGAAGTGTTACTTCAGCCGCTCCGTACACACTAATTAAAATGAATAAAAGGCAAAGATAATTATGCGCTTATTAGGAGTTCCTCGGGCGTTCGAACGCGTCATAGACT
>HF955202.1:659887-680724 GCA_000982615.1 Phytomonas sp. Hart1 | reverse complement strand
GTGTGGTAAACGAGGTTGCGCACTAGAATGTAAAGAAAGAATTTTAATGAAATCAAACATAAAGCGGTGGAAGAAACAGTTCATAGATATGCTGTCAGTCTCATGAAATATGTAGTGAAGTTAGGAAAAGGGCGATAAATCGGAATGGTAAAGGCTTGAGCTGATTAAAAAATACAATGTATTGTGTCCTGGCTACTTTGTATAACGAGAACATCAATCACACATAGTTCACAAGATAGAACGGGATTGTATATATTCAAAGAGATGTAAAGACGTACCGCAGAAGAAATACGCAATCACAAATAAACTAAATGAAGAAATCATAATGTTCACACTTGGAATACAAAAAGTAAACATTCCAAACGTGGAATTTTCATTTTGAAAAGACTAGTACTATGTCAAGTACTAGATTGCTTATTTGTAAAGGTCGATCTTATGACTTTCCTCCTTACTACCCTGCCTCATGCATATTCAATTTGAGGGTCAAGGTGTACTAAAAAATGTGACACCACTACTCCACCCCTCCAGTTTTTTTTTTCAGATGAGGAGCTGGGAAAGAAATAAAAAGGATCAGTTCCAAAGAAGTTTCGCTTCCTTGATGTATGCTTCCCTTTAGCTTTAACAGGTTATACAGGACAAATAGAGAGTTCAAGCTTCAGCTCAATATTTATCTTCATATTCTATGTCCATCAGCTTTTCATCTTTTCCAAGGGCCATTTCATCTTCAGAACCACTATTCGTCACAGTAATTAGTGGAAATAATAAAAAAGAGTTCATCTCCTGAAGATCTTCGAGAAAATCATTGAACCCTTCCTTGCTCGAAATGTAAAACCCAAACAACATGCATGGATCAAGTTTGTCAATACTGATTGTATTCAAACTTCCAACAAGTTTTCCCGCAGTCCTTTTAGAAACATAGGCCCCTTGTATATAATGCGGATTTAAGTAAAACACTTTCCGTTCCTGGCAACCACACAAATAGTATGAAGCCTGCCGATGGCCCCCTGCAATGCCACATAGGGACTTCATTTTTAGGCAGCATAGTAGTGCTTTTTTGTACTTCTCCCCAATTTTCCCAATACCGAGGGCTACAGGTATAAACAATGCAACAGGTCCTGAGCGTTCTAAAATTGACAGAATTGGTTGTATGGCAATGTTTCGATCAATGCTACAGTACGGATAAGGGCCGGCACCGTTCTCCGTGTAGTACTTGAGAAGGGTAGCATACATTGCTCTACAGGCCTGTGTAGGTGAGAGCCACGTCCCATAAGAAATCCCAAATTTATGCGCCTCCATCTCTAACTGATGTATACTAAAAGGGGCGGTTGGTGTATCCATAAACAACAACTGAGTCTGTTGTCGTACTTTTTCGACCTCAGCGGTTGGTATGACTGAAGTGCAGTGAGCATTGTACCGCATAAGGATTTGTCCAAGGACCATTTGCCCAGTGCGCAATAGACATCCCCAGCCGGAATCCGTCGTGCTACCGTTAGGCAGTTGGCTAAAACAATTTCGGTAGGAAAAGTACAGCAGTCGTTGCGTCCCCTCCGTTATATACCCTTCAGTGTTAGTGCCCGTATATTTTTCCAACCCAACAAGGAATGTCTCGGTGGAGTCAGTTAGCATAGGTTTGGTTTCTCTAAAGGACGAAATAAAGTTGTAGTATACCTTTAGCAGGCTTCCAATGTCGTAGGGGGGTCGCTCCTTCACTGTAATAGCACCTGATTGGGGCATTCACTTTCGCCGTGTCTGAGCCAAAAACCGTACCTCCTGACCACTTTTGAGGGCGGCTATTTATGTATATCGAGTAAGAAAATTGATTAGAAAAGAATTAAATCATGTATTTTATGAAGGAAGCCAATTCAATCAAATACACGATGCAACGATTTTTAAATAATTAAGAGAAATATAGAAACAAAGAAGCATAAGGCTTCTGCAAATAATATTAAGATAAAACACATTACTAGTTTTTCAGATCGTTGCTCACCACATTTCCATTCGCGTCTCCCGTTAGAAGAATCTCTTGGCCTAGCATAGACGCGCAATTTATCACGGATCTTTTCATTCCCGTACAGACATGATGGTCCAATGCGCATTGAACCATGGGGAGTTCTCCATCGATCTCTGCATCACCGTCGCCTAGCAAAAAATTGGGCACATCCCACACCGTGATTTGTCCACAGAGGGAAACTGTCAACAGGGAGCCAGTGGGAAGGAAATCAACATGACAGAGACCGTTGGTAGCATGCCCAGGCGCCGTCATTAATTCCTCCACCTCGCCTTGCGTTGTCACCTCGCATATGATGTATGTTCCATCTGCCAGACCCACCGCGACCTGGCAATTTTCACTAAACCCGCAGCAGTTTGCAAGGGGTGGGTTGAACATCGTCGACCCTTTATCGAGTTCCAAATTTCCCAATGTGAAATCCCGCCATTGGGTCGGTTCAGGACCTCTGAGTAGACAACCCCTGCCGTCCATGCCGAGCGAAAACAACGACCTTTTGCCGTAGTCCTTTTTCGCACTTCCCTCTGTTACAAAGCCTAATCCAGAGCTATAGTTGGATAGGGAACCAAACCCATTTTCAGGAACGTCAACTAACTTTCCAAAAACAAATTCTTGCAGCATGGAAGATTTGCACATGTTCATCTGGTTCAGGGGGAAGATATGGCCCTTCTCATCCACAATAAGAGTCCACATGCGAGACCACGGATGGTCCCCTGCAAGAAAGCGTACAACCTCACAGGAGTGCCGACAAGATTCTATGGAGCTCGTTCCTCTTCGTATATCAAAAAATTGTATAAGTTTGCCACACAGGGTGATCGCCATGTCGAACTCAGGCAGAAAGAGTAGCTCCCCTGCGTCCAGATTATTTCCAATATCGTAGTTGGGGATCCGCGTGTGCATTGCCGTCTTCAGTCGCGTATCCCACAGAACCACGGTCCCATTATAACTCAAAGACGCAAATTCGGTATCGTTACAAGAAGAACTGCTCAAGGACATTACGCTGCCATCGTCCACTCCCAACAAAACCATTTCGAAGAAATCAGGAAGCACTTTAGTTTATTATTATAATTATTATTTGGAAGACAATATCTATCTATATATAGATATAGATATAGATGTATCCTTTATTCAAGTATTGAATAGCTATGTTTTTCTTTAAATGATGTTTTTGGATGTGAAGAAGTATAATACTTCTTTTTAAGAGACCTGAGAAATAAACCAAATTGGGAGGATAAAAATTCAACGATAGAAGGATAGTGTAAAGAAAAAGAAATGGCGTTTACCCTTCTTTTTTCATATTTCATTCATTAAATTTCTAATTACCAGTGTAAAAATTTAAATATTCTTCTTAAATAATACTAACTTGCATGCATAACAATTCCAAGACACAAAAAATACCTGACATCTTTTAATAGGAGAAAAAAGCACAAAAATTTCTTCTTAACGTATAACCTTCAAAATATGAAAAATCATATATTTATATTATATATCTACATTTATAATAAAGATCTATCAAAGTGACTTAAGAAATAATAATAAAAGAAATTACAACTTATAAACACGTTCTATACAATCATAAAAGCATATGAAGCGGGATAGAAGTAATAATTAAACTGATCTCCGGTAAACAACATAAATTATATTAGTGTTTGATATTATCAATGCATATCATTGGACTATTCTAAGCATCATTGGATATAGCTGTAATCTCTACTATCTAATCGAATGATGTTTGTATATTTTCCTTTTGTCGTTGTTGTTTTTAGCTTAGACTCATATACCAGAGGGGGAAAAAAATGTGCAAATATATAGATAAATATTTGGTCATATCTTATGAGTATGATAAATTCAAAAAATAATCATCAAGATGTGTGTAGTAAAATTGAGTGAAAATTTATGTTCTCACATTTCTAGTTCTCATCCTTTTTAGTAGTTGAGGCACAAAGGCCTCATTTTATGGAACACAGGTTAGCCCAAATAATACCTTGGCCACCTCATTGATGTCACCGTTCATGGTACGCAGTGCGGCCTTTACATCTCGCTTAGGGGCTCCCATAGCTATGAGATGTTGAACGTTGGGGTCCGCAGTGGTATATTTATTATGTTTTCGGACGTGTTGTTGGATTTTTTTGCGGTTGATGCCAGAGAGAAGCCGCGTAACCGCACGCTCAACCTTACCATCATAATGGGCGAGAACCAATCGAACGTCCTCTTCGGAAAATCCAATTTCGACGAGTGCGGCAACCTTCATCTCGAAATCCTGCTGTAGGAGCCGCCCCTCCATTTCTCGGAGGGCCTCAGCCGCTTCGTACTCCTCGTGCGTCCCAATCGCGTAGCTGAGCTTCTCAAGACAGTCTAACTTCAATTCTTTCTCCATAATTTTCTTGGTGAGCGCCGCTACCTCGATATTCGAGCAGCCGTAGGACTTGAGCTCACGAACCGTAATACGACAAATCGAGGCAATCGAGTTGATGTCGGATTCCAGAAATGACTTGACCACATTGGGGCAAACCCGCGCGGACATCATCAAATTAATGAAAGTGGACATCTCGCGCTTATCCACACATTGTTCGTGAATGTTTGACACCATGGCAAGTGCCCTTTCATAGCTGTCCGCTTCGGCGGCAATATCCATCAGTATCGACATATCCATGAGGGGGAAAAGATTGGCGATATCCTCCACCCACATAATTCGCTCGCCGGGCAAGCCGTGCGCGCAGAGTGCCCCCTTCGCCTCGCGCTCTTCACGCAGGCATTTAAGCTTGGCGATCCGTTTCGCCTGTTCGGAGCGTTTGCGCTCCTGATATTCCTTCACCCATCGCGATAAATACCGCTTACACTGCTTGACCAGTTGAGAACGGCGACGCACCACTAAGCGGTCGAGATCGGACCATATCTCACCCTTCAAAAAGACCTTTGTCTTCCCCAACACGAAGTTAGGACGCTTCCATCCATATATTCGTTCATAATAGTTGAGGAGCTCGCTGCAGGCTTGGCTGTAGTTTTTACTTTTAAAAGTTTTCACAGTCTTGCGTGGCATAATCAAGAAGAAGTAGCGACTGAAATTTTCGAGATAGAGGCGCACGGGGTAGCCTTGACGTTTGAGCGCGATGGTTTGCAATACCCCGGAGGATTCCAGTTGAGAGCTAACCAGAAAATTCTCCATAATGTCCGATCTCGCTTGCATATTCGGCTTAATACAACGAATAAATCGCGTTTCGGTGGACTCCAGGTTGATGCGAAGATCATTCAGCTGGGACTGAAAGCGAGTGGCGATCGTCATCTTGCGGCTCGCTCGCGCTTGTGCATTAGTAAGCAATTTTGAAATGAATTCATCCTTGGAGGAAAGAAGTGCCTCGTACATCGTGTCCTTTATAGGATCCGAGTTTTTCTCGGTCCATCCTTCCGTGTCGTAGTTTACAAAAGAGGCGTAGTGCTTGATGCCAAATTGGTTTGAAATGGTGCTCTTGGGGACGACAAAGTAGGGGCTTTTGTCCTTCCAGTACCTCCACAGATTGCTCGTGAAGTGACCAGATGTCCCGCCCTTTAAGTTGGACTGTTCATTAATGGCGGGGAAAATGCCGTTGGGGGGCTTTGTAAAAAGCTTAATGCACTCCGAGTTGTCTGGGAAGACCACCTTATGAAGCACCACACCTTCTCTCTCGCATTCTTCCTCGTCATTAATAAACGTATCCTTGTTGTAATGAGCCTGCAGCGTCTCATTCGCAAAATTAATACATAGCTGTTCAAAGCTGTTCTTATCAAAATTTTCGAACCCAAAAATGTCGAGAAGCCCAATGTACTTTAAGTTTGTGAGATTTTCATCAGGCTTGATAGACCGGTTGATAAATTCCACAATCCAATCAAACAACCCAACGTAGAGGCCTTTGCAGAAGGCGTTGCGGGAGAACTCCGCCTCAACCTTGGAAGAGTAAATTGTAACCAGGCTGGACTTAGTTTTGATGAGGAAACAATTTGAAAGCAATCCTGCGTCTATTTTTAGTAGCGTGCAAGACTTAATAAAAACTTTTTCGTTCGAAATGTAGGCTTTATCATTATCATCCATTTCAAAAGTGATCTCCATCATAAACAAGATTGCCGCCAAAACACGATAGATAGAATTTACAACGTGATCTGGGATGCCAATATTCTTCATTCCACGGCGCACCCTCATAAATTCTTCCGAATCGTTGAGTGTATTGCCATCAACACCTCGGCGGGTGAAAACTTGCCCTCCGTTGAGGCAGCTGTAGTCCTTGGCATTCTTAAGCCCACCGAGGCTCTGTTTTTCGCTGATGGAAAGATCAGCGAGCATTTCGTAAAAGACGTGGTAGTTTCGCTCACCTTCCGACTGTACGATAATCCGGCTCTTCTCCAGTAAGTACGTGACGATTTCACCCCCAACCAAGATGCCGGACGAAGGATCAAAGTAGAGTTTGATATACTTTCCAAAGCGGGAGGAGTTGTCGTTCCGAACGGTCCGGGCATTACCGAAGGACTCCAACACGGGGTTGCTCCACATAAGGCAATCATCAATCCTATCCGCGATGCTGCGCTGCTGAGCGGTGTCCGAGCTCGCATGACTGAGTTGGCCCAGATAAGAAATAAGACTTTTGGTGTTCTCCGTCTTCCCGGAGCCCGATTCGCCCGAAATGACGATTGACTGGTTGCTGAGACCGAGTTTCATGATCGAGTTGTACGCTTTATGGGCAATCTGCCAAATATGGGGTGGGAGTTTGTTGAAATCCGGTTCGTTCATGTATTTACGACGCTCCTGGTTGCTATTAAATTGCATTACTTGAAACGGATTCACCGATAGAAGCATTTCACCCATTAGAGAGTATTGCTGCTTCTTTTCCTCAAATCGCTCTTTAATGCAGAACAAAAGCGTCGAGACATGCAAATCTCTAACATTAAAAAGGTTCGTGTTGTCAGCATCATAAGCTTCGGGAATATAACCGTGTATATGTTCTGAAGGCACAATCTTCACCTTTTCTCCAACCTTACTCAGCACGGAAATGTTATTACCTTTGATTTTATTAATTTTGCCTCGAGACCAGCCAATTTGGGGCTCGAAATAGTACACTTCTTGATCAACAGCAATACGTTCAGAGAACATTTTGGATGTGGAGGCCTTCACTTTTGTTTTATCTAATTTGTATTAGTAAACAGGCACAGATAATTTACAAATAACAATATTTATCGCTTTAGTTTTATTGATTAGATTAAAAAAGGATCCCACTTCTGGCTTAAGTGGAACAAATAAAATCCTCTAGGAATATTTGTATGATTTTTTAAGTACTAAAACATGCAAAATAGGAAGAGTTTCAGTATAAAATTGTCTAGAGAAGAACCATGTAAGGAACAGATAAAAAGACTAACACTGATGGAAAATTTTTGTCCTCAGGAATGAAACATAAAGCAATTAATTTTTTTTTAGTAAATTTTATAATAATTTATCCAATCAGATAACAAGATGATGTCTTGAGTGCTTCTACGCTCTAAATGATAGAATGATTCCCTTAAAGAGCTTGCAGTTCGACATAATTCCAATCCACAACTAAAATAATGACACTGCAAAAAAATGCCACCACAAAAATATTTTACATTGAATAAGTAAAATTCAACAAAATACCAAACAATCATGTATTAATCATCCTTATATATTTCAGTACAGGTAACAAACTTGGTCGCTTCCACTACCAAGTAGCTCGAATTACTAGCTAGGACGACATGCAAACCTCAGTTGTCTTGGATAAAATCTAATGGAAAATAAAGCTCTCGAATCTTTTCCCATTTTCTACTCCTTTTCAGCATTTCCAGAAGTGAAGCGATGGAGTGGATACATATGTGTCCTCATGATGTGTTTGATATGGCTCGTTTAACTTATCGTGTGCTTCGAGGTCATGAGGGCTTCCTCGGGGTCGAAACGGTCGGGTACTTTTTTTTTACTTTCTATACTTTATAGCTACTAAAATGCAACAGAAATGAATCTGTTGGTTAGTAGATACTGTATTATTCAAATTACAGAAGGAAAAGAAAACCAAAAAGCAATACCAAATCTTACTCCACACTTTACTATAGCGAAATAACCTCTGTAAATCAATACTGAAGTCATATTCCTTGTTTACACAGAGGAAAAAAAAACAGTACAAAAATAAACGAAAAAAAATGAAGTGATCAGATAAATCTGCCTCGAAGTAGGTAAGTAACCCTGAAGCGTATGTTATCCAGTACCGATGCTTCCTCCCTTTCAACAAAAGGAAGGAAGGAAAATTAATCCGCTCTAAAGGGAAAAAGCAGAGACAAAAATCTCCACATCGGAATGACGATGGTAATTTTTTTGTTGTTGTTTAGAGGTAATAAATGAGTGGCAAAGCTATCTATGGAGGAAGTGGGGAGGGGAGGGGATGTGAAATGAAGATGAATAAAGTTCCGATAATCTTAATCCTGCACGTTCCTTTCACCTATCGGTTTTGTTAGTAAAGCTTTAGGTTCATTTGTATCCTACGAATATACAAGCTGTCGGCTGCGAAGTCCTTTTCAAAGAGATCCGACATACCTTCCACCCATTGCGATGTCTGCTCTTCCTCCTGTTTGCTCGCAAGGATATCTTTAGCCTGAATAATGCGCGTACTGGCAAGAGAAGCCCTTGGTAGTTTGGTATATCGCCGCTTCGCCTCGGCCACCTGCTCCGGCGTCGGGAGCGGGGCAGGGATGCTAAACGTCTGCCGGTAGGCGGCCAACACCTGCGCGCTCACCTCGGGCATCTGTTGTTGGGCGTGGAAGGCCTCCTCGTCGTGGCGTAAGGAGAGCTCCTCGCACTTCAACGCCAAGGCCTCCTCCAGGCGCTGCTCGAAGCGCTTCATGGCCGCCGCATCCAACGCGTTCTCGGCCTCGGTGAGCTCGTCCGGTAGGGTGAACATGAAGGGAATGAGAACTAAAGGCAGGTCGCCTGCACGGGGCGGCGGCAGCTGCTGCGGATGCGGCATCACGGCGCCTCCCCGGTTTGCGTGACCCGAGCCCATTCGGCGCTGAACCGCGGAAGGAGGGGCGGCAATCAGCGAATCACTTCGAGGCTGCAAAAGCGCGCAGGGGCCGATATTCAACTCCGCCAGGTTTAGCGGCGGGTTCACTATCCCGAGAAGCTTGTAGGGCGTGTCGGTTTGGACCCGAGCCCCACACACGGCCGCGTTCGCCATTCCCAAAAATTTGCTGCGCTGGATGGCGGCTTCCATCATCTCCACCTCATGCGGGTTGGTGATTTGTCTTTCGGGGTTGACGACAAAGACATAGCGACCACTCTGATAGCCCTTTAGGGAGTCTAGACTGGATAGGGGTACACGGACTTCTAAAACAATCGCCTCATGCCGGTAGTTCGAACTTGTAAATGGGTAATCGCAATGGATCTGGCAGGAATGAGAAGGGGAGGTGGCGCCTTCGGAACCAA
This sequence comes from Phytomonas sp. Hart1, assembly GCA_000982615.1. Taxonomy (NCBI): domain Eukaryota; phylum Euglenozoa; class Kinetoplastea; order Trypanosomatida; family Trypanosomatidae; genus Phytomonas; species Phytomonas sp. Hart1. The sequence goes on along the minus strand of HF955202.1, from coordinate 671,269 downwards.
TCCGGGTGCGCTTCAGCGGTGGTTCGCTTTCGGTATCATGGGATGGAATGGGATTGGTGGATGCCGCTTCCCCGATACGACTCGGTGAAATGGTGTTGCCTGGCAAAAGTTTGATGATAGAGCACTCGGCCATTACATGCGCAGACGAAGACGGATCGATGCCGACTACCCGCACGACCTTATCGCTCAGGATGCCGGATGGCTCCCATGCAGGGCATGGCACCGGCTGCGAGAGGTAGTACAGCTCGCCAATCATGGTTTTGGCAGCCGCGAAGTCGACGGATCCCCCGGCGTCTACCGCCGCGGTGTCCGGGATACTGGAAGAGGCTCCATTGTTCGTCAGCAGCAGCGTTTTAGAAGTCTTCACCGAGTCCGCCAGTGCTCGAATCATGCGGAGCCCACCGTCGGTCACGAGGACGTGTAGGCCGTCGGGGAGCCGAACAAGGTTGCGCAGCTCCCCTCGATCCATGACGTCGACGTGGTTGCTGACAAAGGTGCCATAGGCCCCTCCCATTTTTTCGTAAAAGTTCGGATCATTCATGTCCACGAACTCAATACCGGGAAAGTCCTCCTCGGCAAAAAGTGGCGGCATGCACTTGGTGGGGTCTATGATCTCGACCTTCGCGCCGGCCCAGAACAAGCCCTGGGCCGCAGCCTTCCGCTGCTGGTATAAGGAGCGCTGCATTTCCATTTTCACCCGCCCCTTTTCCGCCTCGGTATCGAGGAGCACCGTACCGAGAAGTTGCGCCCGAAGCTCGCGCTCCAGGCGCCGGCATAGCCCGCAGACCATCGTGCGATGGTCAGGGGTGTGTCGATGCTGCTGGGCCTCAAAACACCTCACTGGCATAGGGCCCAGGCACCGGCTGCATTCCGTGGTATACTCCACCTCACAGGGCAACTCGGAATCGCCGCAGATGCCCTTGAAGACGTGGTGCACGACCCCGTAAATCGGCTCCAGGCTTTCCTTTTCCAGCCCCAGGACGATCGAATGGGAGCAGGTTAGAGGGCGCTCGATGATCTGAAAGCACGCACAAGGCTCCGCGCAGCTTCGCAGGCAGCCATGCTCGCACGCCATGGTGGACAAGCAGGCGAAGGGGCAGGCGTCGTGGCGCATCGCCGGGTGGCATGCCTCCCGGCAGACGTGGCCGGGTTTACCGCAGTTGTACTGGTGAAAACAAAACCGCCGGCAGGCGGGGACGATGGGGATGAGGCCGTACTCGATCTGCCGCTGGTTGGGGTGCTGCGCGCAGCACAGCGGGAGGCTCGGGCCCACCAGCGTCGGTAGGCGCCTTCGCGCCTTCGGGTCCTCCCGCAGGGGGAGAGTTTCGGACATGGAAATGAGGGGTTGCTCGTCTTGCAGCTTCTCCAAGACGTTCTTCCACTGGGGCCATTTTGTTTTGAACACGGAGGCCTTCCACCCGGCGTCCATGAAAAGGACAAAGCCATTCTCGGCGGCCTCAAGGGCATCGCCGATGAAATTCTCTTGGCTTATGGCCCTTGGAAGGAGATCAAGACTCGGCGGAAGGCCTAAAACGTAGAGAACCGCCTGGTATTTGTAGGTGATGTGATCCCGGCGGTTGATGGCCCCCAGCTCGTGGTGCGCTAACACGACTGGCAGTGGAACCTCCCCTTCAGAGCGACCTTTCGCCGCGGTAAGAAGCTCCCGCTTGACCACCGCCTTGAGCTCCAACGGCACGATTACCGCGACTTTCGTCACGTCGACATTGTTGTGAAGAAACCACTCGATAAGGTTGCACAATTTTTGCATCTCTTTTCGGTTGCACATGGCATTCCTATTATCACCTTCGGAGGTATGATGCGTCCATAGCCATAATGGAGACTGTAAGCCGAGCTTATAGGTTAGAAGAGCCGCTTTGGCGGCCTTAGGGCCGTAGAAAAATCGGATAATTGAATCTTCTAGACGAGAAACAAGCGATGCGTTTTTTGCATTACCATTACGATTCATTATACTTACCATTCACGAAAATATTCTTCAACGTCGGGTAATAATTATGTGTAGCGCTCTTTAGTAACAAAGGTTGCAAAAGGATAAGAAAGATTATTGATGTGTAATTTGGTCCCAGGAGAAATAAATTTGATCATGTGAAATAATAGGAATAAGAAATGAGCATGCGAAATTTCCATTTGGTTTGCAAACATATTTTTTTAATATATACACACAATGACCTTTTGATGCTTACTTAATTAATTTACCTGTTGTTGTTCACAATAAAATGAACAGAATATATTCAGGATAGTGTTTTGGTCAGATGAAATTATGAAAAAATACTACTAGGAAGAAATACAGTAATTATAATTGTATTCACCACGGTGATAAATATATTTAGATTCCATAACTCTTGGGTTACTACACTTCTACGAGCTCGAAAGTGCATTTCAGAAATGAGCCTCCTTATGTATAGGGAAAGGATTTCTGAAATGCCGCTTATCAAGGTTCTGGTGTTGATGTAGCTTCGCGTAGCTCTTGGCTAAAGATGTTGATAGAAAATGATCGACCTCACCATTATTCACAATGTCAGTGATAGCGTATTGATTCAAAATTTTGTCAGCTTCTCCACCTGCCTGTGTAGTCGCTTCCGCGGCGTTAAGATGCACCACCAATGTATCAAGGGCCTTCTCGGCTTTTTTGACTCGTTCAGCAACCCAATCATTCTTGGAATCGTTTTCTTTCAATAATGCACGAAGTCTGGTTATTTCCTTCAGTGCGTTCGTGAGCGACGGTTGTTTGTCTTCAGAAGTCGATGTACCCGTAATACTTAAAACACAATTGTGGTTGTCAAGAGTCCCCAACGGATTCGAATGAGAATGGGCGGAATCCTCCGGCGTGGCTTCGATTTGTGGAATCCTATCGACGTCATTCGCTACCAAAGGCGGCTCCAAGTGACCTAACCGTTGCCTCAACGTACGATTGTCCGAATGGAGCTTTTCTATCAACTCCAGGGTAGAGCGCTTAGAAGCGTTGACGTTATCGTGAAGACTCAGAATTTCGAAAGCCTTCCGCATCATATGGACTTTAGTTTGCTTCAGTTCATCGTGTAATGCCATCTTTTCTTGGATAAAAAAATTTGCCCTTTTCTTTGGATTCTCAGTGGATTCTGTTGACGGTTTTAACGCGGACCTTGTCCCGCTTCTGCCGCTCACACATACAGGCGATTCGAAGTTTTCCCCATGATCAGTAGAAAAATATTGGTCTATTTCACCCTCTGCCAATATACGAGCACGCGGAGGGGATGCCGTATGTCGTGAAGACGAGGGTCTATCCTTATCAAATGGTAGAACGCTTATGTATGTCGACGTAGAACCGTGACATTTGGGGCATAGCTGCATCATAGTAAGGGTTTTACATAATGTACATCGCCTTAAATAAGACATCTTCTTGTAGTACTTAAAATAAATAAAAAATAACTTTAAAAAGAAAATGTCAATTGGAGTGAGTCATATTCACTTTATAAAAATTGAACTTTGTGTTTTTGGTGATCACAAATGAAATGACAATTCCGAAATTACCTTCGGATTGCAGGAAACATAAAAATGGTTTTACGGAGTTGCACCAATCAAAAGAATCAAACAGAGATTCTTCATATTGTTACTGGGTAATCCCTTGCTTCTCGAAAATTCAAATCTTGTTGAATATATTTGTGCTGAACTTCTTGGCTAATTTGCCCCCTCGGCAATTGACCATCCGTTGGGAAAAGGAAAGAGCTCAATAAACCCAATCAATCCCTGTGAGTTAAATGTGATCCCTCTATAGTATTCATTTTTCCCAAGTACAGAAACACTCATCCTATCACGCTTGGCTCCTCAAAGGCACACCAAAGCTAAGACCTCTGCAGTGATCTCCTCCTCAGATGGAACTCCTCTCTTATAGTCTAAAAGACGTCTAAAAAGGGGGAGGGGGAGTATAAAACACGCTTTTAGAACCCGGCCCCGGGCTAAACTCAGCGGAATTCCCCTATCAGAATTTCTCTTAAGCCACCTTCAGGGTCCCTCCCTCCCCCTCTCCCCCCCCCCCCCCTAATCCTCACACACGAATATAAACGCTTTCTGAATCCTCCAGGGAGAAAAAAACAACAGTGATTAATTTGTTTTAATTCCCGCTGTAGGGACATCATCTGCCGACAACTTACCGTAAATTGTAGTAAATGTGAATAAATTTGATAAAACATCCAAAGAGGTAGGCGCGCTCTCCGCTCCGAAAGGGAATGTATAGATGGGGTTTTCATGGGATTGATTTTTGTTATGTTTCAGTATGGTAAGCATTTTAGAAAGGAGGGAAGAAGTCGCGAAGATTGATGTAGAGTGGTATAAAAGAAATTCATCGACACGGCCTCCTCCATCCAATCACACCCGCTTCTAGATAACAATTGATCAGATACTGGTCGATATTCCATGAATTTGACCCTTCATCGCCACGCACCACCGAAGAAACATCACGCAATCTTCTACTAGAATACTCGGCACCAACCATGACTATTGCATGTATCGATTTGAAAAGGGTAATTTCCAGAAAGTTATGAGAATTGCTGCATAACAAAATATTGCGAATTATTATTTTTAAAGTTACTTGGTAGTGAGCTTTTTGTGTCCTACGAAAGTAAAATACGGGGTAAAAGATAAAAATTATGGAAGAAAAAAATCATTCAATCTGTCTGGAAACCAATGTCCAGAACCCTGCCGCAGGTGAGCTATTATATTCATCTAAATACATATATTCGCCTGTTATGTATTTTGATTTGAAATTGAAACTAATTTTTTTATTATGAGAATTAATTACTTTCAATATCAATCGATAATATCAATATATTCCATTTGTTGGTTTAAATATGAGAAGTCCGAGTTGTTATAAATACACCCAATAGCTTTTCATAACATAAACTTCAAAAAAACAAGATTTAAAACCGAAGAATACACTAACGAACCAAAGCTGCTTCATAATTGTTGTCAACTCCTATCATCTAATCATATTTACTGATAATAGAAAAAATCATTGTTATGAGAACAGCTCCAATTAACGTGACATCGGTCGCGAGGCTAATGTAGCTCTCAAGCTCGTGTTTTTTCAAATCCCTCCATAGGCTCGTTGCGTCAACGTATTGGCAACCCTTCTTCAGCCGCCAAATAAAAAAGATGAGAGAAGATGCAAACATAAGGATGGCTATATAACTTCTAAGCCAGATTGATTGCACTATTTGGATCACTCGAATCACCAAGTAAACATCCAATAGCGGATTACAAGTGCGCTCGCATTCCATCGCGCTCGTCTGCTTATCGCCGTAATCGTAAATGCTGAAGGCGTAAATAATCGTGATAATCATCTGCGCCAACTGCACAAATAAGAGAGCGATCCAGCCACTAATAAAATGAATGAAATGGCAACAAAAGGCGATAATACTCAAAATGTACACCGCAAGAAAAAGATAAGAACGCTTCCGTTCCGTTGCAGAACGTTTAGATGGGTTTAGCAAGGTCCCTATGACCCCTCTTTGGCATTCCAATATACGCATATACGAACGCTGGGTTTTGTTAGGACCTGGATATATAGATAGATAGATAGATAGAGATGTGTGTATGGTTGTTTATAGGTAATTATGAACACTTATACAAAAAAATTTCGAGACAAAAATCAATAGGTGCACATATAAAGGAAAGAGAAGTGTGAAAGTAAGCATAGAACCAGTATGACTAATTTATATATTTTTTATGTGAAGAACAAGATGATAAGGGAATCGTATTCCTAACACATCGGTAGCTTTTAAACGCATCGGGATGTCACACTTTAGAGTTTGTATTTTTGTTCGTCCTCATGATGTCTTCATATTTCTTGATTCCCTAAAGGAAAAATAAATAATAAAATCTCTCTATGCAGCTATCCTGGTGATTTCAGATTGTTTTATGCATTTTTATATCGAACGCCCCTGAGAATGGTTATTCGTTAAACGCCCACCACGTCACGCTTCGCGCCGCCGTCGCGACAAGATTATAGCGTGGATTGACTTCTAGCGCGATGGGCACATCGCTGTCTTTGGATTGCAATTCATAATGCAATGGCCCGGCTTGCACCTCCACCTGTTTATCTGCTTTGACGCCCCCCTCCTCTTTTGGGATTTCATCGTCTGCACTATTTTTATACCCGCCATACACAAGTAGATGCCGGCCGCCCACCATCGACGAGGTGGGCTGGGCGATCATGGAGTCTCGAAGATTGGGGTGAACATACTTCGCCCCGATCGCGTCCTCGGAGCCCACGAAATGGCGCTTGGCGTCGTCGTGGTAATAATTACAAACCACCCTCCCCGACTTCCAATCATACACCACCACCTCACCCAGGGAGGACGTCAGGAGAAGATGGGATTGATCGATGCCGTACTCCGCCCCTTTACACCGCGCGAGCTCCGGTCGGGAGGAGAAGAGCTTCTTATTCTCTAGGCAAAGCACCGGCGACGCGAAAAGAAAGCGGCGATCCAGCAGCGTAATCCGGCGATCATCCCCCAGCAGAATATGATGGCCGTCGTGGTTGAAGGAGAGGGCGACTTTATTGCCATTCACCGTCTTGTCCGCTGAGGCCGCGATGGCGCCGGAGACCAGCGGGTGAAAAAGGGCGAGCCGGCCTTTGGCCGACACCACCGCCCCGAGGACGTCGCTGGCGGGGCATTGCGAGAGCGTCGAATAGACCGGCATGTTAGGGTAAGGATGAATCTCCCCGTCTAAGTCGTTTAAGTAGGCCATCTCCCCCACGAACTGCGCGGTTTCGAGGTTTAAAAGGTGCAAATGGCCGTCCAGGGGAAGCCGCGGGGACACGCAGAGGACGTGGGCGGACTGGGTGTACCGCACGGCGTGGATGCCGAACACCTCGCACTGAATCGTCTCGGTGTGGTGCATCGACGCCACGTCGATCAACCGCAGGGCGTCGTCGTTGTGGGAAGAAATAAAGGAAAGACCGTCCATCGAGAAGTTCATACTCGTCGGTTTGGGCTCATTAAGCCCCGTATAAAAGGTAGAGGCCACCTCGATGGGAAATCGCTCCGGTTCCCCGTTTAAAAGGGGGTCTGCTCCCGCCATCGCGGCGGCAGGGTGGGGTCGGCGCATCCCCGCGCTCGGTCCTTCAAACGCACGGACGCCCTAACGATGTCGTGGAAACCCCCCCTTTGGTTTGAAGCCGCGGCTGACGGCCAAAGGAGAAGGGTTGAATGGCTTTTTTTTTATGTATTTTTGTTGGGTGTGTATGGTTTTGGATGCTATTGGGTGTCTAACATCCTTTATTGATGAATCCCACTTTCTATTCGTGTTTGTCGATTGACTTCTTTTTGAAGCTTAGCTAAAACGATGAGGCTTTCATCGTCGTGGAAAAAAAAAAGGTTGAAACTGATATAAGGAGGGAATCCTATAATGTCTGGATCATTAAACAAAATAGCCTTACAAGAAATCGGTTAGAAATGATAGAATCTATTTATATTTATACGTAGGCATGTTAGCTTATTATGTTTATAAAGGAAGTCTAAGATTGAGCAACGTGAGCGGATAGAGTACTTTTTTTTCGTCCTGGAGCAAGCCACTTAACAGGGAGCCTCCCCCATGATTGGAGGAAGAATGTCTATTAACCTCCAATGGCTCCGTCCGGACCGCATGCGCATGCATTTCCAAGGCAACCCCGGTGAGTCGATCCTCCGCTCCGGCAATATTCATCCAATACCCCACCAACGGGTCCAGAAATATCAAATTGAGGACATGTTTATGCTCGGCGTGCGCAAGGACGTCGCGAATGCGCAGGAGCGCGCGTAGGACGTAGGCCCGGCCTAGCAGCAATCGCGTCCCCACGACCGCGAAGACCCTCTGGACCAACCCCAGATGACGATGCAGGGGATAAATAAGCGCCCGGCGAGTGAAGGAAAAACACGCCTCGTACAAATCCTCCGGGGGGTCCAAAAAAGACAGCGCGGGGCTTAATTCGCAGAGGTTCCACAGCGACTCACAGCACCCGGTGCCCTCCGTAATCAGGTCATCATAGGCCTCGGCGAGAAGAAGGTCCGCGGTGAGGGCGGCCACCGAGGAAAAAGAGGGCTGGAATAGAAGTCGAGGGGGTTTAATTCGCGTCAGGGTGTCTTGTTCGTCTTTGGTAAAGTCCAAAACGGGCCGACACGATGGAATGGCAACGTGAACCGCCGGAGAAGGGCCCCCCGTCGTCGAAGTCGCCATCACCGGCGGCCTCGAGGCGGGGTGAACAGAAGGCAAGATGATTGTGGGGCCCGTGGGCCCCTTTTTTTCCGCCTCGGCCGGTATTGGGGGGGGCTTAAAATCGCCCACATTGCCGCTCCAAACTTCCACGCAGCCCTCCCCCACTACCGCCTCGTCCTCCTCTTCGTAGGCGTCGGTGGCGGGGGCCTGCGGGGTGGTCGGGCCGACGCCCTCCCTCCCCCCCCCTCGCTGGGCTTCATCGCGGCTTGGAAGTCCCGCATGTGGGCTGGGACGTAGCGTAGGACCCGCGCCACGTCCCCCGCCTCGTCCTCGAAATCCAAGAGAAGAACCTCCTCGACAAAGTCCGAGTTCTCCTTTTCCAACCGCAGACGATGGCGATCGGAAGGACGCGTAATCTCCGGCTTGGGAAGCGCCACGACTTCCCGTAAAAGGTCCTCGTCCAAGTGGGAAAAAAGCCCACTAAAATGGTTCGCGAAGCCGTAGTGAACAGAATCCCCCGCGGCCGACTTCGCCGAGGCCGCGTGCCGAAGGGTCTGGACGTACTCGGTCTCCTCGACTTCGTCCGGCTCGGCGGGGTTCGAATTCGAATTCGAATTCGCCTCGCCGCCCTCGTCCGCGCTCGTGAGCAGCGTAATCAGGCGGTTTCGCTCCTTTTCAGTCGCGAGCAAAAAGGCCGGGTTGTCGAGCTGTGAAAAGACCTCGCCCTTGATCTTCTTGGGCAGCCACGCCGTCAGGGTGTGGGATTCGATGTCAAAGGTCGCCCTCTCGCCTTTTCCCTCCTGCAGGTCGTGCGGAAAGCGCAGGCGTAGATAATAAGGGCTGCAATAAAACGTAAATTGGCCCTCGTGGATGTCGAAGACCGCGTTGGCGATTTTGCACATCCCCGAAAGAATCAGACGGACGATGACGAAGTCGTCGTCCTGCGCGCAATAAAACACAGGCGTCAGCATTGGGGGTGCCGGTAAAGTGGGTGCACGACCGCTTCGCACGGGATCCGGCGTCTTCGGCTGAACACGATAAAAATCCGGAGAAATTTTAAAAAAAAGAGCCCCAAATAATAATAATTATAATAATAAAAAGGGAAGAAAATATAAGCTCACCGCTTTGAATACACAGCAGAAATTTCTCATATCCACATGGTCAACGATATAAATATAGAGAGAGTGTGTAGAAATATAGATCCGAGGAAAAAGGAAACGTAACTGTACTTTCATAAACAGTTCGTATTTCCTAATAGGAGCCCTCCAAACTTTATATGATTTCTTTGTGTTGCTTATTCAAACACGTTTTTTTGATATATCAAACTTTCCTTTAAAAGATGTCTGGAACCGATTAGCACTTCAGGAAACAACGAATAACAAACGTTATTCTCCACTACACCCATTTCTTACAACAACATTGCAATCTCTCGCTCCGCTGCAGGATTCTTCTGGCCGGGCGATAACTCCATCGCTGCCCTGAAATCTGCCAAAGCCGCCTCCTTTTTATCGAGCGCCTTGGCGGACAAACCTCGTCGAAAGAGAACCTTCACCTTCAGATCACTTTCCAGCGGAAACGCCTTATCGTCGAGCATAAAAGAAGCCACCAACGAGGCGTCGTCAAAATTCTTCAGCTTAATATAACACATCACGGCGTTCGCGCAAGCCACCTGCCCGAGCTTGACAGCCTCCCGATCCCGACTTCCCAAGGCGTGGGTGATGTCGATGCAGTCTTGATAGCCTTTGAGGGCCGCCTCGAAGCGGCCTTCCTGGAAATCCAGGTTGGCCTTTTTCTTCAAAAGATCGAAAAGCCCCATCGCGTTATCCCGCATGGCGGGGGAAAGCTCCTCATCCTGCGGAGGGGGGGTCCCGGATGGAGGCGAAGAGGGCTTGGAAGGGGGGAAAGCCGCGGTTTCGGCCCTCGAGGGATTCACCGCGAAATGGCGGGCAAAGCGGTGGTGGTACAACGCCACCCCCGTAATCCCCACCGCGAGCACCCCCACGCCGGTGACGCCCCAAAGCGCATGTCGGCTCCATTGAAGGGTCATTTTGGGAGGTTTGGGGAAGGCCGTTCGATAAATTCACACACACGAAAAAAAGAATTACCCTATGGTCTGTTTAATTGTTTATTTATTGTTTTTGTGGGGGGGAGGAGAAAATAAAGAAATAGTGATGCATGTATTCCTTTAAAGAATACAATGGTAATTGGGGTTTCGAGCAATTACCTTTCTGGGGCTAAGAGTGCCTTAAAAACCGCAATAGTGGAAGAAAAGACTTAATTACGATTCGATATGATAAACATGTTTAGAAAAGAAAAGATAATGGTATAATAATGAACACGTTGGAATAAAGTAGAAAAAGGCTTTATAACGCATGGGGAAGGCCACTTTTACTTCATCATGTCACCATCATTCAAAATAATAAAAGGTGGACAGGTGCTCTAGGAAATCTAAAAGGTAATATGTCTGATAAAATGGTAAAAAAAAAATGAACAGTATACTAAATAATGGCTGCAGCAAAACATGTTTTTTTTTGTACTACAGGATTCACGTATTGTTTTACCATTATATTGGCCTATTTCTTCAAGTTCTACAATACCATACTTTTATCTGTAAATTTATCTTTTTACTCATATATCAATTCGACTTATGTCTCTTGTAAAGAAGAATATGAGGCTCAGGTCGGTGAATCATGTAATGAACCCAACCCTGAGACTGTTGGACTCCCAACTGTCGCCATTCTGCTTCACTCATCAACCTATTACGCGGTACCAACTTCGATAAATCTTTGGGAAGAATCACATGGCGATACTCAAAGATGTCGTCGTAATATTTCTCACTGTAAAGGATTTTGCATTGTAGCTTCTTAATAATGTTCATTGCCTCGATCTGACCCTTCGTATCGAGAGAGAAATAATCTTGCTCTTGTCGCTGTGCCGGCATATCTGATAATCTCACTTGTGCAGATGCTTTTTTTTTCAGTAATATATATTTTCCTTTTAAAAGGTAAAAACAAAAATCTGATATGCCTAAAGTTCCTTCACTAAAAAAAAGTACTGATAAAAATGGAAATTAATCCAATCAAAAGATAAAACTAATTATCAACAAAAAAATCATTAGATTTTTAAGGTTTATCAACTCGTACTATTCCAAACGTCAGTATTTTATATATTTTATTCACTTTAAATACT
>HF955202.1:642078-652664 GCA_000982615.1 Phytomonas sp. Hart1 | reverse complement strand
ATTCAAGAATAATCCGAAAAAGGGGAATTAGCTTAATTATTTCTTCTTTTTTAGCTTCAGCTTAGGTGTTTTGGTGGATGAGGTCCTCAGTTTCGGGAGCAGGATCCCGGCCTTCCTGGGGTTCGTCTCGTGGCGCGCCATGAGGATCCCATGGTGCTTTTTCGGCCGCACGCCGGTTGCGCAGCTCACACAAAACCCCACCACACGACACTCCCGAGAGCAGCTTGTGCAGCGCCAGAGAACGCCTTTTTGGTCCTCAAACCCGGTATAAATGTCGGTCGGGGACTCCAATCCAAGGCGAATCTTCATCTTCCCCTTCATCTTTGGGAGTGTTTTCTTTTGGAGAATCGACTTGGGCTTAGAGGGAACCACAGGCGGTAGGACCCCTCCATTCACTCGTAGCGCCTCTTTCCTCTTTTGATGTTGTTTCCTGGTCTTTGACACCATGGTTTGCAGACCCTAATGCTAAAAAAAACGACTATGTGAATAAGAATACTAGCGGCAGTAAGTACGCTCAGACTAAGTGTTTGGAATCGTTATGTATGGAAATAAATCAATATGGAGGAAAAAATGGACCACTTATCACTTCCGTTCCCTTTTTCAACTCCCAATATCGGGGATCAAAACACGGGTTTGTGTGTATTAGCTTTATCGCATCCATAAAGTCTCGATACAGCGTGGTTTTAAACCGATGTCAAGTAACACCAATAGAGTATAAAAAATCAAAAAAAATGACAATTAAGCAGAGAAAGTTAATATCTTCGAGTCCTTACTAATACACGTTCCTCTTGCATTTGTTGACTCATGTTCCCTCTTAAAAAAAATAAAATTTTGGTTCTTCATTTTGTTCTCTCGCTTTTTTTACCAATTCCTCATATTGTGGAGCCATATCCTTTGCACGTCGCCATGCTTCCTGTTTTTGTTCTTCAGTCAACTTGGATTGGTACTTGTCCGTCATTTTCTGCAGCCTTTGAGGATCTTGTGCCTTGACCGCAAAGTTCAGCATCGATGCCGGCCCAATAAGCTGAAGATCACCATACCGCACGTTGCTGTTCGGGAACTTTTTGTTCTTTTGCGGATCGTTCCACCAGTGGTCCTTCTTCAGAAGTTCATCAGTGTCGAGAAATTGGCTGTCGTCGTCCAGCTCCTCTGGGCTTATGGCCCGGTTCTGCAACTTTTTGACCTCGCCAACGTCAATCCCAGACTTTTCGATCCGTGATATCCAGTAGGAAGTGCTGGTGGGTGATGGGAGAGCCTCGTCCAGGTTGCCATCCAGAGTCCGCGTCGGCTCTTTCCGGTGGAGCTCTTCGGCAAGCAGCTCTTCCTCGTTAGCCTCCGTGGTCAATGGAACGACATTGCAGGCCAGCAAACCCGTGCTTCCAAAAGCCGTGAATTTAACGTCTCGACCCTTCTTCAGGAGGGTCTTGCGATGGGAGTAGAGAATCACGTTTTCGTCAGCGTCTTTAAGGACATAGCGTACGCCGTCCTTCCCGTGAATGATGCCCTGATTCTCCTGAGCAGACCACGCGACGAGTGTGCCCTCGAGCCACTCGACGCCATGCGGCTCCACCGCCGCGCGGTCCGCCCCTTCTCTCCCGGCCCCCTCGCCCACCTCCGCGATCGTAGCGCCTGAGGACCCATCCGTCGGGGGTTTCCACGTCGAACTATGGGGAACCCGATCCAACAACGGCTTAATCTCCATCAGGGAGGAGGCCGGGGTTGACAGAATATTCACCTCCGCCACGTAGCGCGGGCGCGGCGGGTTCACGCGGAAGGTCACCACCGCACCGCGGATGGCATGGCTCGACGACTCCACCAGCTGGGTGAATACCGCGGCGGAGGGGATGTAAAAGGTGGGGCCATTCCCACACTCAATCGTCCCTTGGCCCCCACTCCAGCGGGTAATCACGCCGTACAGGAGGGGGCCCTTTTCCCCCGCGGTCGAACAGCCCGGGGCCTGATCTGGAGGTTGCGCGGAGGGGCCGTCTGGGCTGCCGGCCCCCCATCGAGGCTCGGCTTCTCTTTCGGCCTCGTCGGTGTAGAACGTCCCGAGCTGTCGGCGTCGTTTTTCGAGTTGTTGGGCTTTCTTCTTCGCGGCGGAGGCCTCCTCGATCGAGGCGGTGCTCGCGTCAAAGTCAAAATTGCCCTGGACAAGGATGGCCTCGGCGAAGGTCTTGCCGGGGTGTGTGGAGTAGGCCACCTTGGTGAAGACGACGGGGCGGTTTACCAGGGATTGGGAGGTGGGCAAGGCGCTTTGGAAGCTGTAGACGTTGCGAATGATGCTGGCCTTGGTGGTGTTGGACAGGTCCAACAGCGGCGCATCGTTGGGTATCTCACGAAGCCCCTCTAGGATGACACCGCTGCGATGAATCGCAGACCATACCAATACGACCCCCATTACTTCCTCAGCTACGACCTTACGCTGTGGTAAGCTCTTTTGCGCCTTCTCGATGCGCTGCTCGATCACCTCCTGCGCTTTCTTGGAGCTCCCAAGCTCCTGCTTGAGCTTCAAAAACTCATTAACATCTCTGGAAAAGATCCGACAGATGCGCATATCCTTGAAATTTTTCGTTGGTGGGACAGGCTCTTCATTTACCAGCGGCCCGCTCAGCCGTACCAGCTGATTAGATGAGATACTATTGAGGTCGATAGTAATTTTATTTGCATATTGCACCACCTTTGGTTCCTTTATATCTTGCAATTCGACCCCTGACTCATTTGACAGGGCAGATGTGGTCGGTTCTACCTCATTTGACGAAGCAAACATGTTCAAAAAGTCGAGCGGCGGCTTCCGATCATAGCTACGGGCTGTGATGAGTTCCGTACGTGAACGAATGATCACGCAGTCTCCTGCATGGGGATCCTCGGTGACGTCAAAGGTAGCTATAGACCCTTCTAGCGACCGAAGCAGCGTGGGGAGTACCGTTTCGAAGGCCCGTGTGCTGGGAATAACATATTCTTGTCCGGTCTTTTCCTCCACAATGACACCCTGACGATCAAACGAATTCCATGTTTTTATCCTGCCGATGCGCTGGCGTGGCTTGGGTGAATTTTCCTTTGCCGTGGTAGAGATTGTTCGGCGATAAGTCCCTGTAAGCAAAGGCACTCTTGCAAGTGGCACTAATTCATACACACGAAGGGTCCATGCCCTTCGGCGCCAAAAGCCCATTTCACTAAAATATTTTGATATATATTTACAAATATGGATTTATTTATTTGCAAGCCCGCTGACAAAGATAAAGGAGAAAACTAGATCTATAAACATATATATATATAGAAGGATAAGAAAAATGCATATATATAATTTTAAATACCACACTTTTTTAGACTTCATTTTTCTCATATTCAACCTGCCTTAGAATATTACCAACATAGAATCGTAGTGATTTTCTTAGACTATTTTTGTAGGGGTATATGAATATATATATATATATATATATATTCCTCATTTGGTATATTTAACACAAACACTCGTATAGATTAATGTGCACAGTTATTTAAGCAATGAGTAATGTGGAAACCTATGAATTCATGATTCTCGTGAATCTGATAATCTTGTGTTTCAATGTTGCAGACAATAACATTTCTGAGATTTATAATTCTTTATGATGATAGAGCCATTATCATTGAATAAAAAACCAAAACGAATAAAGGAAACAAAAAACTTTACATCAGACTACCATTTTCCAATTATCGTTTTCTTCAGCTTGTGATAAATTCCTTTATGACGGTCTTTTATAAGAATTAAAGGAAAAAGCACACATTATTGTATCCGTTTCAGACAAAAATTAACAAATAACGCCTCATAACATTATCAATCTATAAAATGGCATACTAAAAAAAGAAAAGTATAAGCAAATACAACTTGAAAACTAAAGTTTTTTACCCAGAGAGGATTCCGAGTTGCAGTAAAGAAAATTATCTCTGATTGGTTTCTTGTTTGGAAATTGTACTTATGATATATTAAATTCAATTCAAGTACCTAGATATTTGGTGTAGAATTTTATCACAATAAAAATGTTTACATACTTTTTGGACTATTCACCAATTTAATAGGCAACAATTTCAGCTAATATATTAAAAATATGTTATAAAAAAAAGTATTGATCTAAAAACTGAGTTAATCTACTTAAAAGAGAAAATATTAAACCTAATAAAAATATCAGAAACATACAACCCCATGTTTATGGTTTTATTCTCACACACACCTCCTACCCCATTCAAACAATCCACCTTGTAATAACTGTATTACTCCCCAAGGATAAGCCCATCGAACCTTGTGAAGAATTTAATAAACACGTTCGATATACATTGCCCCTCTTTGTGTACAAATACAACCCGTTAAGATAATTATCACTAGACCGACTCGCGTTTATGCCCACAAAACGCGCAGAACCTAGCGGTGTCACAAATGTGACGTTTCCCACACTGAATACAAAAAGGCACCAGAGTCCTGCAACGGGGGGTGCGCCCCGGCTGAAACCCCTCGTTATCCACGGGAATCGCAGCCTCGGTGGTGGCTTTTCGGGCGCTTTTCACGATGTTGAGAGAAGCAATCTGTTTGCCTTCTGCACAAGGTAACCCCTTCGGATCTAAATAAATGTTGTTGAGTGGGTTATTAAGGCACTGGGGTGCACTTGAAACTTCTTTGTTCCCCTCTGGTAAGACCTCCGCGACTTTGGCTGGGAAATATGGCTTCTTCTGCGTGGTCACGTGGGTTGTAGAAGGCTGTATTACAAGCGTCGTGTGTAAAGGACGTTGGGCAGGACGCTTGGCAGGCACCTGGACGGAGCTCTCGCGGGTGCTCATGCACTTGTCTGCACGAAAAGCAGCGAAGTTTCCATGGGAAGAAGCAAGAGTATTAGCTTTATCCTCCTCTTCCTTCTTGCGCTCGCAGCGAATCCGTACGGAGTCCCGCCGCCTCTGTTCAGATAGTGCAGTGGTCCTATATATCAGTGGACCTTTCTGACATCTTTGCGCGGATGCTTGACCTGACTGCTTTTTATCAGAAGTAGGATCCACGATAGGCTGCGGTACTGGAAAATCAGACTCCTCCGGAGTTATTTTAGTGGTATCTGGAGGAGACGAAGAGATGTTTTTAGAGTGTGCCAGGGTAGAGGGGAATATTTTACGCTGAGCACATGAGACTTGTGGTTTACAAACTGTGGTAGTTTCTGTATTCTCGGTGAGTGCTGTGGTGAACACGGTGCTAGCTATGTTGCGGTCTAAAGGATTCGCTACGGTACCCACGGAAGCCTTGGCAACGTCCTTTATTGTATTTTGTGTGGAAGCTGTTTTGGGGTCGCTGCCATCACTGCCGCTAATTCTACTGAAATTATTCGAAGTTGCTACGAAAGCAGAACCGCCTAGCAAGATGGGCTTTCCCTTTTCTTCGCCACAGGTTCGAGGGGTGCGGTGAGGGACTCCTACGCTTTTTGAGCCTGTACGGCGTGGAGTGGTACCATACTTCAGGGTTGACACCGCACGAAATTCTTTTCGTGGTCCAGCGGACTCTCTTCTCAAGGGAGATCGCTTTGGCTTTTTATCCAAATTAAACACGATGGGGATTGAGCATGGTGAAACCACGAGATTATCAGGCTTAGATGTAAGTGCTGGTATGGTTGTGATATTGGGATCAAGCCTCCTCATCACAGGATCTATGGAAGGGCTTTGTGATGTGTTCGATACCTTAGCTCTTGGAGTAGGCGTCGAGATGAGCTCCACTGGAGAATCTAGTTTGTGCTCGGAGATGGTACAATTCTGAAGATTAGCATTACCACTTTTAGACTGCATAGATTCAGGACATCTCGCCGCGTCTGTGCGGTCAGGTGTCTCCCCTTTTCTAGAATCCTTCGTGTGGTTCCCACTATGGATGAGAGTGGGAACTACGTGTTTATTAACATCCCGGCCCGTCTCAGTTGTTCCGTTCCGATGTTCCTGAATACCTTCTACCTTCACTGAGGACTTGGGCGACGTTTTTCCCTGGTTTGAACTACCCCTGTTAGAATTCTCTATCAAATGGTTGTTACCATTAATACTTGGTTCCTTGGGCTTCGAATGTGGAGTTTGCTCCACATCAGGTGAAGCGCACCATTTGTATTGCAACGACACGTATGATGGTTTAGAAGTATTTATGGTGTTGTGAATAGAATCAACGGACTGTATGAACTCTTTTTTTTCGAGCGTTGTAGAAATGGTGTCGTCATGTGGCACCCATATGCCCTGTGTAGTGCTCCTGTCTCGACTACTTTGAGGTGGTCTCATGTTACATGATGGGTTTCGGGGCATCGGACTGGAGGACTCCAACATGTCATGGGGAATGATGATTGATAAATTGTTAAATTGTTGTATACCCTGAGACGTAATTGAACGCATAGAGCTCTCTCGCTGTAAAGATCCGTTTAGTTTTTCTCTATTTTCTAGCTGCATCATATTTAAATTTCGAATGGCAGTCTCCCATTCAACAGGGGGATTACGGTCTCGTGACTCAATGCAGCCGCGACGCCGCCGCATGGAAGAAACCGTGGAGCCGCTTTCAGCATGGCAAAAATTTTCTAAATCTGAAGAATGCAACTTTAAATTTTTAAGAGTTACTTCTTCGCTACAAGAAACCATATTCGTGATGCACTAAAACTAAAATAAAGATGAATGAATTGTTTTAATATCTTGTGAAACTATACACTAAATGAAATCACTGTTGTAGGAATAAAAACAGAAAACACGTGAAATAAAATGATATAGTGGGTCCTAATTGCTTCAGATGTGTATATTACCTATATAAAGGTGTAACAAAAAAAAAAACTATAGTGCAGCCTCCACTCAAACCCTTCCTATCAAGCTGTGTGTCTTTTAACTAGTAGCCCTTTACGTCCTTTAGTGTGATGTACTATTTCAATTTTTTTTTGTCGTTGTAAGTATGATATTATGTGTGTAATTTAACAATTAAAATTTCCATACATAATATTAAAATAAACCTTAGGAAGAGAGAATGTTAAACAGTGTAGAAAAATACCGAGCAAAGAGCATTGTAAAGGACAGTAATCAAGATCATTAAAGACGATAGATATCTCAAAAGAAATTTACGGTAACAAAAACGGGGGTACGGGAAAAGGAAATGCAATAGATTAAAATAAAAAAATTACTCAAACGCAGAGAACTATTGCTATGTTCTTATTTATAAGCTTAGTATTATGTAAAGAACCCCTTTTGTAAAGGTGCATGTACTTCTCATCTGCTAACTCTGTGTTCACCAATCCCTTTCAAATGTATGGATATTCCTTCATAAACACAACCACAGTTTGTGGAAGTTATTGACAAAGAAATTGGCATTAAAGGATATAAAAAAGCCTACCACAACGGCAAGGAACAACAACTTAAAGATGGACAATTGCCGCGTGGAGATACGAACCTTCCTTCCTCCCCGCGCACCAACCTCTCTGATAAAATGAATCCTCAGAATCGGTGTCAGAAACGTGTGTATGCAGGTGTCCATGACCTATCGGGTACGTCAACTGCGTCGTGGCGTCATCGGACTTCTCATCCAACAGGCCTGCCCGGACTGGTGGTTTCATCGAAAGGCTGGGGATCTCTTGGACGACCGGAGGCGGCTTCTCCGAAGTTCTTTTCTTAAAAGAGTAGGAGCGAGATCCAAAGGCAACCACCAAACGCCCATCCGGCAGCGCCGCAAGCCCCCCTGTTGGACCAAGCTGATCCTTGAAGCGATGACACCCGTGCTGCGCACCTTTAAAGTCCGTCCCGGCTTCATCAGGAAAGACCAAAAGTCCCCCAGCGGAAGTAGAAGACGTTAATGACCACTCTGCGCTTGATGAATTCTGCGCAGTCGCTTTCGCAAATGCAAAATCGCAAATCTGAGAGGTACCCGCCTCACGATGGAAAAGTGAAAGAGGTTCGGCACACTGCCGGAGGTCCCACTTATAGATGAATTTGGACCCTTTATATCCAGACACGTATACGAGGTATTCATCGCTGGGGTGGGAGCGGATACACGCAGCGCCACTCCCACTCATTCCTCGAAGAAACAAAGAGAGGGTACCACTTCGTATGTCGATCGCCTCTACGACATCACTCTTAAAGTAGCTCGCTAGAACTAGCTGGGACGGTCCGTTAGACAGTGTACACGTGCCGCCGACAGCCGATCCAACCCGCGATCGGTATTTTAGAACCGCGTTGTCGCCTTCATAAAGCACATCATAAAGGCGAACGTGATGCTTATCCTCAAACCCACCGTACCCTCCCGCAATAAGCCCGGTGTGTGGCTTTCCTATCCAAAGCGTGCACTGCGGATCGGCATTGTTTCCACTATCGTTAAAGGCGACGTAGCTGGCCCGTTGGGCACCATCCTCAAGATCCCACAACTGCAATGGCTGGGTCTGGCATGCTGTCAGGAAAGATGCGTTGTCGGTCTTGGACCTTAGCGGATACCAACTAATACTTCTGGCTGGGAAAGGCAGCCTCACTCGAGGTGTGGTATCGGTATCGGGTACGACAAAGGGAACTTCCTGATTGGAATCCTCACAGCGAATCATCACCACACATGACTTGTTAGACGTTGCCAAGAGTTCGTAGGGGTTGTCCGGGGCTGGGAACAGACGTCTAAAGAGGATATCATTGTCACTCATTCTATCTAACTTGACAAAAATTCAGACCGTAAAGATGTAAATCCAACAATGACGCAGAAGAAGAAAAACAATAGTCATAGTTACTTCGTATAGTAATACAATGACCATTAATTATTAATACCGATAAATATATTTTTGCATATGTGCGTGTAAATTGTTCCCTTCCACAAAAGAAGGTATAAAGGAAAACTACACTTTACCGTGCAGAGCACATTTTCAGATCTCATCAAAATCAGAAGGAGTGATAAAAATGGTATTATCTCGCACAGTTGGTTTAATCCTCTTACTACCCTATTCTACGTTTTCTTCTACAGTTGAGTCTAAGAATAAAGCATCGCGTAATTCATCTACTAGTTGTTGCTCGGTTTGAGCCTCATCAGGGTCATCGTCGAAACGACCCTGAGATACGGCAGTAGCGGATTCCTCTATAAATTGCTTTACGTCTCGCATTAATAACCGCATTGTAATCACTTCGGCGTAGAGGGCACAGTAAGCTATTCGAATCGTTTCCTGTTCACTACGTTCTACAGTATACAAGTCCTCCGCAGCGCGGGCTTGTTCAGAAAGTTGCTGCACAACCCTTAAGCTTTCCTTGTAATATGCATGGGAGGGATCCCAAATAGAAACACTCTCACGGTACTTCTCCGCCGCCTGCTCCACTTCCTCCCCGGCCTTCCGCAGACGATCACGAATATGGCTAAAGATGTCCAGCATCGTTTTATGGAAGTCCAAGTCCTTCCTATCAAAACAAGGATCCATACGATTCGCCGTGCCGTCATCGTTTGCCGTCAACACGCCGCGAACCTGCTGGATCAAGGCCTCCAGCAAGGGATGGTAGTCCGATAATCCCGTCTGTGACCCCAATGGAAAGAGGCTGCGCTCACACGATACGGAGCGCGACGGGGTGGGGCTTGTGTCATAACTGACAGAACGCCTCGCCTCCAGGGCCTTTTCCAGTGTCACGGGGTGGTGTGACAGGGAGGCCGTCAGCGGCGTTGGGGTCCCCCATCCGGAGACCTCAGCCCCCTTCCCCGGATCCTCCCAGAGGCCCCCGTCCGTGTCAGGTGCAGGCGCGTCGTCCTCCCTCTCCCCCGGGGCTGCATCAGATGGAACCGGGGTTATTGCACCCGGTGGGGAATCCGGTAGATGCGCGGAGGAGGTCGCTTGATAATGCGCATTGTACCCCTCAAAAGGATCTTGATAGGCTTTGATCGCCGCCATGGGGACGTGGAGGTGGGGATGGTGTTCGGTGTCAACCCCAAACGGGGCATGGCCGGGAGGTTCGGGAAAGTGAGAACCGTTGGAGCTCCCAAGTGGAGGTTGGTCGGCGTCCGTCACCCTCGCAGAGGGTGGGTTGTGGAGGGATTCCATGGAGGCTTTCCACTGCGCATCCGACTGGCTGTTCCATGTCGAGTTCACATAGGGTGGTTCCCGCAGCAAAAAGTTCTGGATGGCCGATTCTAACAACATTACGGACTGTATATTGGGCCGGTGTAGTAAAGAGTCGGTGGCGTGCAAGGCTTTTTCAAATTCACTCATCGCAAGCGCCACCTCGGCCTCGCTCGGAACCGATCGCAAGAAAGTATAGAGCGTGGCATGGGTATTTGATGGGTCATCAGTCAGGGATGCATTTTGTAGCGATGTCTTGAATAAACGAATAATAGGAAAAGACATTACTAGGTATACTATAAAAATAGTAATATATAAGTAACAAATAAAATTGAAAAACGCATTCCACTTGGAGTCACTCACATAATTTTTGGATTCACTTTCTATATAATCTAATTTACATTTATCCATCTCCCCCTAAACAAGCAGCATCCACGCACCTAATAAAAAAAAAGTTATACTGTCTCATCACGCATGTTGTACTATAGGAGGTTCATAAAAAAAAATTAAAAAAAACATAAAAGCTTGCGTTGTTATGAAAGCTAAGTTCAATTTGGT
>HF955202.1:601573-621343 GCA_000982615.1 Phytomonas sp. Hart1 | reverse complement strand
GATCGCGATGGAAAAGCACCACAAGCGATAGGGTAGAGTGCCACCGCAGCTCCGAAAGCGTACCCCTGGAGGCCAACCCCACCCTGCTTTCCGCGCTGAGCTGCGAGACGTACGCCATTCTCAACGCCCCCTGAATCCCCGCCGGAAGCCGCGCGGCCCAACGATCGAGCAAAGGAACCAGCCGCTTCTCCTCCAGCGTGAGGAGGGCGCCCTCGCGCTCGGTAGGGAAGTGGGGAAAGTGAAACCCCCCCTCTATCGGTCCCCCCATCGGCACCCCTTCCGTCGGTGGGGTATAAACCAGCTCCAGCTCCTGCAAGGCGTGCGGCTTTATAGGGAGGGAAATCGGCTCAAGAAAATGCACCATCGGCGCGGCGGGAAGGATTGGAGAGGAAGGACCCGGCGAAGCCGCCTCGGAGATAGGGTGAAGAATTCGGCGGAGGGCCTCCGCTTTGAAATCCGCGGAGTTCCCCGCGCCGGCGTCCTCCCAAGGGTGGTCCGCGCAGATCCCTCCCGCCGCCGGCATTCCGGGCAGCTGTGGATGAGAAGAACGATGCGGGCGTGGTCGTCGATCAGGTGGTTTGACGCCACGGAAGTTGGATCGCCCGGGAGGTAACGAAGGTGCCTTGCTGACGATATGGCGGTACGAACTCAAGGAAGTCTGGAGCATCATACCTGAGGTAACGCCAGGTAAAACCACGTGGGAGTTGTTTGCTACAAAATAGCCCTTTGGGTTGAATTGATGTGTGGTTGGTGAGGAATTCAGCTTCACCAGTCTCGGTTGAGCGACTTTGATCGGCGACAGAATGCCTTGACATCCAGTAGACCTCATGTGATTCCACAAAAATGACGGCGAAACCGCTACGATGGCAGTTACTACCGCTATGCCAAAGACCCTCAATCTTCCCGCTTATGATTGTAAAAGACGGCGTCTTCTAGGTTGTTAAAATTCAAAGGTTAGTCCAAAATTCAGGAAAAAAAAATAACATTAAGGAGAAATAAAGGGGAAAAAATAACATAGAAAATAATAATGACTATTTCCATTAATAATAATAGAACCATATCGTATAATATATTAATTGCGATAGATATAAGAAAATGAGCAAAAAAAAATACAATCAGTTATCTATTTAGTTACCTGCATTCAACAACGAAAAGGAATATACTAAAAAAAATGCGTACTCTAAATTAAAAAATCTCACAATATGAGCACTTTCTCCCGCATCTTCCTTTTCCTTTAAATCTATAAGGAAATGCGAAACAAAAATAATGCCACTTGATAATACGAAATGTGTCTATTTTCTATTTAAACGATAGTGAATATTAATATGTATTTGTCTTTTGCAACAAGTTTATATATCTATTCGTCATATTTATTTCCCTTTCCTTGAGGACCTGTAAAAAAGGTGAAGAGAAGCAGTACTTATGCTGATGAGGACGTAGAGGACCCTTCAAAGCTATCATCGCTGTAAGCAGAACTCTTCTTCAATTCCCCGGAAGTCGCCTCTCCCACATTGGGGCTATCTGCAGCGACAGGACTTGATGGAGCCACGCTACTATTGGATTTATAGCTGTTCTTTGTGGATAAAGACGATACCGAAGAAGATGAAGAAGAACGAGAGCTTTTGGATGAGCTACGTGTGTCGTGATCCTTGGCATTCGGTGCCGGTTCTGCCACATCCTTTTCAGTCTTATCAATTCGATCTACGGGTGTGGGTTCGACTCTTTCATCGGATATGGGCATTACAGTCTCTATACCAGGTTCATCCACGTTTTGCTTCCCTCCGCTGTCATTATCCATAGGTCTTGTGATTATAGAGCAAATTGTTCCAGCATCTAAACCTGATTCCTTCAGCATGTTCAATATCTCCTTCTCAGCTTCCACTCTAGCCTTGGCTACGTTGTTGAGCCGGGTGGGCTCCACAAAGATGGGCGGTATCTGCGCTACACGTTCTTTCATTTCCATCAGTCGCTCCTGTGCTACCTTTTCATTTTCCTTCATAATAGTACGCAGTTTCTTTAACTTAGAGCGAATCGTAATCTCTTTTTCGGTATGCGGATCGCCAATATATTGCGCAAGGCGCTTAGATACCTCTCGGCGACGCTTGGTAATCTCCTTCAAATACGCTTGTTCTTCTTCGGGAACAAAGTCTTTATCCCTGATATTCTTTAAATATTTAGAGTAGACCATCTCCGTGCGCAAGGCATGGGCACGTGTACCTTTTGGCACCGCCTTAGTCTGAGCTCCACTAGTTGAGTCATCACCATTCTTTTCTTGCTTTCCCTCGTTGTTCTGGTGCTTCGCATGACGAATGGGCCGTGAAGATGCTAGGGGTGTGCGTTTGGTGACCGGCTGAGAAACCGACCTTGTTGGACGTTTACCACAAATAACAGCGTCCTTTGCGCTGGGGGTCAAGGAGAAGGGCTGAGGGACGGTTACGGGCGGCTTCTTCTTGCGCAAGGCGGACTCCTCGGAGAAGTCGCGTGCCCAGATCTTGTGGAATTGAGGGACTCCCGGACGGATCTTGGGGTGAAAAGTTAAGTTCGGATTGTACAGTGTGGGGCTGCTCGCGAGGAGCGGAGATTTCTCCGAAGTGGTTGCCGCACTTTCCTTCACAGGGGCCACCTGAGTCGGTGTCGGGCCCGTCTCGACCGCTAGAGAACGCCCAACACCAAACCATCCTTCTTGAGGCTCGGCGAACAGTTTAACAGGGGTCGGGCTGGATAACAGTGGGATGACCTTACGCCTGTGCTCGTCTACCTCTTTTTTCAGCTCCACCGCAAGCTGCTTAATGCGTTCCTTGCGCACCTGTTCGTGCTCCTTGATCGCGGGCCAAAACCTCATGCGCACCTCCAGCGCGATATCTTCAGGCTGGGTGATGAACGGAACTCGTCTTGGACCATCATTACCGTCCGCGCTTTGTGCACGTTTCGCCCGCAGATTCCCATCAGTTTTGCGATAGGGGCCCAGAATCTCCTCCCTGGCCTGCCGCAACTCCAAGGCGGAGAGTTGAATAAAGTCGGACTTTTCACGCTCCCGTTCAGCCCGCTCTCTTGCGAGCCGTCCGACCGCTAACTTCCGTTCCCGCCATTCCTGTACCATGAGCTCGTATTTGTTCATAAAGGTCGTGGGTGGGACAGGGTTGGCCTGAAAGGATGTGTGCAACAGCCTGTCCAGCTCCTCCTCCTTCTGTTGGCGTGCTTCAAGCATGCGACGGTCATGAATTCGGGGGGGGTGATGTAGCTCACGGGAGAGAAAGGAAAATGGCTGTGCCTTTAAATTCTTTTCCCGTCGCTTCTGATAGTCCGGGTAGTCGCTTATCGCACTAAAGTACTTTTGAAGGGCTCGCCTCGCACTGCGTTGGTGCTTATGTTTGAGATGTTGCAGCTCTTGAAGACGGTCGTGAATAAGCATGTTTTTGGTATCGGAGAATTGAGCAGCACGTGTTTGCGGGCTTAAAAGCGGATCTTTTTTTTCCCCTTCGGTGCTGTCGTTCGGAGCGATCTCATGGACCTGACGATAATCACCAAAATCCTCACAATGTTCTATAGCAGTCGTTCCATCATCCTGCAACTGAGTTTCAAGCACCAATTGTTTCTCTTTGAGCTGTTCAATTTGCTGCGATAATAAAACATCCATAGATTACGAATCCAAATTAATAGAAAAAAAGCAGTAACGAAAAATTTCGTGGAACTCTAAATTAAATAAGGAATTATATATAGAGGAAACATAGGAAGATCTCGTTATCATCATATAAAGGCAGAAAAGGACATAGGATAACGTTATACATGCGATAGACTACACAAGAAAATAGGTCACGATTGACTAAGAATAATATTACTCATTAATTATATTCATGTAGCAGAATATTATCATCTCAAAAGTGGTAATGCCTTATAAAAACGCTGAAATCGTTTCCACAGGGGGTTCAAATTGGCATTCATGCGCACTGAAGGAAACCGTGTGCTTAATAACATATACAGAAAACTAAAGGTTAAGTACAATAACGGTGAAAGGAGTCAAACTAACGCCCCTATTGCACTAGTCAAATGGACTGATGCTTGGTTCATATGACAATTAAAAATAGGGCTCTATATGTGACTAAATATAAAAAGAGATCTCATGATACCTATAGAGAATATGATAAAACTATGCAAAAATGAGAAAAGGATAAAGGTAGCTTCTAAAGGATCTATCGCGTAATAATCTTCTCAAGTGACAACCATTTTTTTTCCTTTTAGGGCTTCCATATGTTCCTCTTTTAAGATTGCTTACGAATCATTGAAGATGACAAAAAGACGAAACTAGTGTTAATTATCAATGCAGCTAACAGCGTTTGCACATTAAAAAAAAAAAGGAACAACCCTATAGCATTTGAGGAAAGGATACTCCATAAGGAAAAAATCTGTAGTCACAACAAGTCAATAAGTATTGTTCTCATCAAAAATGACAACGAGCACCAAGTTAAGATGTAAGCAAGGAAAAAGGACGTACAATATTCAAAATAATAATGACATACTATTGACCTCGTCAGTGATGCAGTATCATGTTACAGGTTGTTAAAAATGGTGTTTATCTGTCGATTATTAGTAACATAACCCTAATGATTCTTTTCATTCTGTAGTATCGTCAAGCGAACACACAGACTATAAATAGGAGAAAAGACAAAAGATGTACTTACCTTTCCAACCGGTGAGGAACCTTATCATTGAGTTTTTTGGTACTAATTGCCTGTCTTCTGTGGCACTACGATGTTGTTGATGTACCTATTAGAGTTCGGAACCTGTTTTAGGGCGCTGTGCGCGCCAACGCCGCAGCAATCCCTCAGCCTCTAAACGCATCAACCGCGCTTCCTCATTCTTCGCATCGTCCTTATAGAGGAGTAGCAATGCTGAAAAGCCAAACAGCACAAGTGCATACGCACGTTGATTTCTTTTAAGCGACTCGTTACCTATGCACTGGCGCATGCACTTCTCTGACTCATAAAGCCAGCCCCTCGAGTCTCCCTCAGGGGTGCGTGTGGCCATTACCACAAATACCTTTGCCAAGGAAATTAGGGTATCACACTGCTGGCTCTCTACGATCTCACGCATCCCAGGAACACCCAAACAGGGGTTAGCGCGGTGGATGCGGCATAACGCCACGAGCGTCGCGCGTGCTTCACGAATACGCCGCCAAAACTCAGATGCGATGGGACTCTTAAGAGCATACTCCATGAGCAATGCAGATAGGGCATGAAGTGAGCGTGCATAGGATATGTATTCCTCGACAGTTGTGATGGCGCCCTCTAGGCGGTTGCAGTAGAATGCAGCTGAAAAAAGAACATGTGCCTGGATAGTAATTTCGGTTGATGGGCTAAAAACGTAAAGGTAGTTCAGACATGTTGCAGTTAAAGACACACAGCCGCTGAGAATAGCGCTGCGATTGACCTCACGCAATAGCACACATGAAAAGTCAATCACATCCTCTTCTGTGGGGGTCTGTGGGGATGTGGTGATCTTAACACCGTCATCATCCTCCTTAGGTGCGGGTGTAATAAGTTTGTACCGCAGACCCTCTTCCTTGGCGGATTTCAGCGTGCAAAGATACAACTCTATCGCACACCCTAACGCGTTGCCGCTATCCACCAAAATCGTAAAGTATCCCTCCTCTAAACAACGCCACCAAGCCACCAGCCCGGTGTCGTCATTTACCTCTGTGGTGACACAACCCGATTTAATACGGTAATTCTTTTTCAGTATAGGACACAGCAGCCCGTGTCCCTTGCGCATATGATTATTCAAACAATCCCGACTGCAGTACTGTGTCATCTCGCACTCGTCACAGGTGTACCCAATGGCGTACACCGGGTCCAGGCAGAGTGTACAGCGCTTGCCGTAATAGGGCTTCAGCAAAAAGCGCAACGTGTGGGTCATCTTAAGCAGCTTCCCAGCCACAGAAACAGAAACCGACCCGCTAGTCCAGCCACACGCACGGAAGCCACTGCAACTGAAGACGACGTCCTTCAGTTCATTGGGCTCGGTTAACCCCAACAGCTCCCCCTCCACCGTCTCCATGTGCACCTCCAGACGGAAGGTGGAGATCCCATCCCCGTCCTGGACCATGTCCAGTTGAGGTCGATAGGTACCCTCGATGAATACATGGCACTTGCGATCTTTCTGATGAACAGGAACGATGGGCACGCCATCGGGGATGGTTTGGTTCGCAACCACTTCCCCAGTCCGCTTCATCCCACGTGCCGCGGTGCTAGTAAGGGACGGGGTTGGTGAAAAGATTTTAGCCTCACCTTTCACAAAGCACACATCATTTCCAACATTCATGCGAATTAGGACATGCCACTGACTGAATTCAACAATTGAGCAAACTGGGTGCGCAGGGGCTTCGGGTGAAGCTGACGCGGTGGTACATTTTGGAGATTTTTGGTCAGTTTTAGGTACCACGTCAGGAAAGATATTCGAAAAGTGCATCGTGTATAGGCCAGAATGGCCCTCTCGACTTACCTCCATTTCGTAAAATGCAAAGAACAAATCTAATAATGATAACCCCTTTTTTTATCCTTTTATTCGCTTTTGCAAATTCAATTCACTTTCAGTTATTTTTAAGATGGGGATAAAAGTCAATAGCCATAAGACGCATTAAATAAGACGCAAGGCTCCATAATGTTATTAGAGCAAAAATAAAGAATATTCTTCCCGAATGGGCTTCTATAGAGTACTTTTATTTTTTATAGATAATAATAAAAAATACGTTATCTCTTACTTAGCCATCCAAGTTGTCGGGATTTTTATTTTTTACAGAAAAATGATTAATCGTGTTTAAATGAATTAAAAAAAAAAGGAAATGAAACTACAAAAAGTTTTGTACAAACTGATGCACGCAGTACCACCATCCATGCAGCTGCATCTATTCCTCCTGGTGCTTATTTTTGACCTCAAAACCAATTGCTGTTGTGAAGAATTTCACGTAAGCATATCGTTGCATAGCTAGATGACGGTAAGCTAAAGGACACCACTGCATCCACACTCTCAGGATCTAAAACTTCAAAAGATGGTG
The DNA here is from genome assembly GCA_000982615.1 of Phytomonas sp. Hart1. Taxonomy (NCBI): domain Eukaryota; phylum Euglenozoa; class Kinetoplastea; order Trypanosomatida; family Trypanosomatidae; genus Phytomonas; species Phytomonas sp. Hart1. Next base: position 614,292 of record HF955202.1, on the reverse strand, counting down.
GCTGCTCAATTATTTCAAGCTGTGCGTCCTGAGGTACGACGATCAGCTGCCTCCAAGAGCCAGGCACAGGAACCCCTGCAACCTTTGATTGACCGAAGATAACTTCCCGAGGGAGTGCCAGAACCTCCAGAGCATGTCTTTCGACCTCTGCCAACCACAAAGATTGATCTTCCACTTGTGGAGAGCTGCTCCGCGTCGAATCGTTCCTTCCTTCCCTGGTGTGGTACCCCCCAAGCGGCAGCTTCAAATCCTGTGCGGCACGCATATTAAAACCGCTAGCGTCGTTGCTATAAGATACACAATTTTTTTCGTGATGCTTTGATTGGATATTGCGAAAATGGCCAGCAACATAGGAAGCGGCAATATTAAAGTACAGACTCTGCGCCGCGTGAATCCACATGGAACGATGCGCAAATGGGACGGATTCTGTAATGGCCTTCTGACAGATAAGACACCAGAGTGCGCTCTTTTCTTGTACATCCGCGCGCGTTAGGGGATGTTCCGAGAAATACATCCGATAGGTTCGGTGGAGTGCATTGGTCATGATCTGTGCATCCCTAGCATTCTTCGGCACGTGGCGCGCCTCCATCAGGTCGGGAAACGCTTCGTGTATCTGTGGGCAAGCCCGATAGATGCTCTTTACCGCCTCTGGCCACCGCCCCGCGAACAAATGTAGCCCTGTGTGATCCTGAATATCAGTAATTGACTCACTAAAGCGTTGTTGTCCGAAATAATTAACGAACCCGTTCATATGGACACACTGAAAGCGTTCCTGAAGAGTACGTATGGTGAGGTCTCGAATACTCTGTAGGCCGTTCTTTGGTCCAAGTACATTCACCTCTTGAACATCATGCAGGATTTTTACCTGTCGTAAGCGAATTACAAAGTAATTTCCACGAAGATGTCCAATTTGGAGCGGTGAAGAATAGGGCTCCGACGCGATGTTGTGAATCCGTGCGTAGCTCCGCTGCGGGTCGCTCAACCACGGAAGCACCATTCTTTGTGGGGGGAACTCTTTTTCACGAAGCAAAAGAAGATCAGGGTACCAACCCGGTACTGATACGCGTTGGTACGTGATGGCCTTCTTGTCCTTGAGACCTGCAGTGCAAACACAGGATGGTGAGACAGAAAAGTATTCCGCGACCAATTGCTTCATCTCCATCACATCGAGATTGCGTTTAAAAACAATCAAATAGGTGTACGCCTTCCAAGTGGTATTGTGTCCATTGGAGCTATGCAATACTTCGCCATTAAATATCTGCTGACTGGATCCTCTCTCATCAAGTTTGCCGGCCTCGTCGGAAACTGATAATCGGGGTCGCTTCCGCGAATTTGGTTGCTGATTCACGAGCCTTTTAAGGGTAAGCTTACCATCCGATACGTGACATTTAACAAATGGATAAAATCTTCGGAGGTGGTCGTGAAATAATCGACGAAGATCCTTTTCCGATATGCAATCCACCTGATTCGCGCTACGGCTCCTGTCGTCAGCCAGTGGAAAGAGAGAACTCCGAAAGTGCGTCTGAAAAGAAGTCCCCACATGAATACGGGACAAAGATGACGAAACAGTCGAGGTAAGAGAGGACTGTGCTTCTTGTTTAATACAAAGGTACTGTTCTATCGCCTGCCACTCCGTTTGTATATCAGGGGTCTCTAAATTGAGAAGGTCTTGTTGATGTAGCCGAGACCATTCTATCAGCGTTTCAGATACTTTACGGCCAAATAAGAAGGTTAAAAATATGTAATGAGGATCAATACCCACCAAGAGATGTGCAGCCTGCAAATCACTGTCCTCACTTTCCCGCTCAACGTCAACTTTGCTCGGCGCATCCCCTAACGATGATACAGTAGGGATATCGGAAACAGACAAAATTCGAGAGCGGACGTGTGGAAAACACGAGCGGATATAATTGTAGAAAAGACGACGTTGTATTTTATCTAAAGAATGGGACCCTGGTATCCTCAACACCCACTCCTTCTCCCACCAGTGTACTCTCAAGTTTGGGCGTCCTGTCTTGATATGCTCAATTAAAAAGGGCAATTCCTCAGCGGTCAAGTGCTCAGCACGGTCTGTTATCATCAAAGCCTCGCAATGATCTCTCTGAATAAATACCTCAAGCTCTCGAAGGATAAAAATAATGCGACCTGACAGCGAAAAATGTGACGGGGCTGCCTCATCGAAGCCGATACCATCATAGTTAGTGTGCTGAAATTGGCTCTCAATGAACCGCTTCTCAGCCTCTTCGTCGTCATTGATCCCTGATCGAACAAAGGTACCCCTGTCTTCCCTAATGTCAGTGCGGCCACCGGCACCATCTGTTGTCAATGAATTGAAGAAGTGATAATTTTCATCATTAGTGCGCTGTCCTTTAGGATCAATTTCCACAACAATGAAGTCCTCCGGTTCAGCCTTGAGCTTTGCCGTGAGTGAAATATTAACTGGGGAAACACCTTCCGAACGCTCACTAGAATACAGGTCAGTCCAGAAGCATTGAATGCCACAGGCACTCAACATTGCTTGAATATGCCTTTTCTACCTCTCACCTTGCTATGCGTATGATGTTGTTATTTTTAATCTTGTATATGCGACGCTGGCTGAAAAAGTGGACTTATCATGATAAAATATAAACACAAAAAAAATATGAGTAAGCAACATTTTAAAATTTTTAGAAAGAGTTTAAATGTTTTCAACAGGCAAAAAACGGTGAATTACGAATTTTACGATATTAGTCAACTTTAGAACCGTGTTTGGATAATGACAACTGTAAATAATCCATTAGAAATAAAACAGGCCTCAAAAATAAGCGAATAATGCAAGTATATTTAAAAAAATATATATATATATATACTATTGTTTAGAAATATGGAATTGATACTAACTCCTTTAATTTTCATTGTTTTTTTGTTGATAAGGACAAATTTTTTCACTAATCAAAAGGAAAAGAGAACCTTGTATAATGCACGCATTATAAACACATCAGCTTTCCTTGCACCACAGCTAATATTTTTTATTGATAATATTCATAATGTGAAAAAATGCAGAACAAGTATTGACTTTAGTCTGTCCCTCACCCTTTTAAAGAGAAAATGAAAAAATAAAAGGTATATCATGAAAATAACAAGCTGATGCTAGCATATTCAACCCAGTGAGACAAAAAAGTAAAATATTAAAAACAAAGAAAGGCGACAATCAATATCAAACATATAATCTATGGATACTGCGCATGTTTTTATTTTGTCGTGTTCACACAGTATTAGAATTCTTACTGAACCTATCTCTTGCTTTTAATAGTTGCATTGAACAATACGTCAACATGTGGTTAAGACCACGCATGTAATGAATTGGATGATGATGAAAAATACTCTCAGGCAAAAAAATCAACTGCGAACGCCATGTATCATTATCCTCTACTTCAAAGCAATCATGGGGAAAGCTATCTGATATATTTAGAAACTCTCCTGGTACAGCAAACGTCGGTAGCATCCGGTCTAGTGAATCGCAGTTCCTGTTGATAGACTTTCGGGATGTATATTTTTTTCCGGTCACTTGTTCAACTCTAGTACATTGCGTAGACAACAATGAATGTTGTTTAGTCAGTATTTTGTGAATGGAACGTGGATGCAGCCTCGATATCAAATCCTTTCCGTAGCAAAAGTTAATAAGGCGGCTCCCCACACGCTCCCTCTCACGAACTAGATGGGAATTCAGAATTCGCAATATCTTCTTCTCTATGAGAGGTGGTGCGCCAAAAGTAAGTGTCTGCACATTTGTGAAAGACACTGCATGAGGAGTCGATACAGCCTTGGGCTTAAAGCAGTAGAATAAATAAAAAAGCACGGCTACGGCACCTCCAAAGGAGTGTCCGGTAACGATAAGTTGGTAGTTTGGATAATAAGTATGTATAATACGCAACGCAGGCAGCACACTATGTGCCGCCTCTCTGGCGGCTCGATAAAATCCCAGCGGAATCCGAGTAAGAAGGCTTTCTCCCTCGCACTGAGCCTCTGTGATCTCTTTGAGTGACACACCAGACCTATTATCTACACTTACCTTTCTGGATTGTTTCCACTCCAATGCGATCAAGTCCGCTGATTGACCACACAACACATTTTCACCAAACTCAGGACTCACACATCCCACTGCCTCTGGTTGGGAAAGATCCACTTCCTTGTAGCCGTCCATCATGCATGTAGTAATATCTGACAACGTCAACAAGCCACGAAAAGTCAGCACCACACGTCGTTTCGAATGATCCAACACAATCGCATAACTGGGATGACCAATGCGAGTTGAGAAGCGACTCCTTGCAAACTCCATATGGTGATCCACTTCCTCACCTTGTAGCATGCGTCTCATGGATTCAATTTGCTCGTCGGAAGTGGCACATGCGTAACGGCTGTGCGGGCTAGCGTGTAACTTGACAATGTCACTAGGTGAATTGAAGTAACCCAATTCATATGGAAGGCCATAAGCCGCGACGGCAAACCGCACCGCGTACGCAGACAAATCAAGCCGGTTCACTTGAGTCTGAAAGTGTCCTAGTGCAGCCTCGGAGAGGGGTTGGCCCCGCAAAAGCATCTTACTGCTCTGCCGTTTTTGTCGGATCCATGCTTCATACGCGATCGCGTGGGATCCTGATACATCTACGGTATTCTTAATGCCTCTGATAAGGGAATTATACGTCAGGTCAAATCGTTTGAGCTGGGCTTGCACCTCACGAATGAAATATCGGGACAACGAGACCACTGAAGGGGAGCTGAGAACTTCAACAAGAAAAGGGTCTAAGTAGCGTAACTCAGCCACATCAGTATCGTTCATGATGGTATTAGCAATGTCCGTAGATACTGCTCGCATGTCATGTTCCCTATCAATCGCTTTGTCCTCTTCGTCAAGGTTTCCCCGCTTCGTCACTTCGTTAGTAGCCCCAGCATCCGCAAGTGAAACTTTTTGAAATGATTTATTAAGCAAGGTTTTAGTCAAAGTCTCCTTGGGTACAATTGATGAGACCGCGGACGCAATGCTATCAATTAAACTATTCGTTGCTTCACGACATATTTGAATCCCCTCAAGATCCTCACTTCCTCCACAAGTCACAGACTCACTGGTCACCTCGTTTCGGTCAGCTTCATGGTATTTTTTCATATTTACAAACCCATCACAAATATCACAACGGTAGCACGTCGGTCGATTAGGAATAATGTTGGGATGGATCATAATGGATGCCATCCGTTTACGCCAGATCTTCCGCAATGACGGTCGATGTCGGTTCTGAACAGTTAGCTGTGGAGACATATTTCCAGTAATATCGGCCAACCTTTCAGGTCCTTGGTTACCACCTACGGTTGATGATTTCACATTGGTGCAAGGTGCCTTCTCCATAGGGAGCACGACGGTGGTGTTCGTCGGAGCGTCTGAAAGCAGTGAAAACACAGAGGATGCCAATGGATGACTACCGCCGCTAGATGGCAACTTATCGTATGGCGATAAATGTGAATAGCATAGGGTGTAAAGAGGATAACGGCAGCGGCATATTGGATAGGGATCGCCAGGTCTCGGTACGCGGTGCTGAACGGTAAAGGCGTACAGTGGTTGCACCCATTCACATAGTTTCTGCGACAAACGTGCCGGAAGAAGCTCAGTGCCAGTGCTGCAGGTCATGCGAATGTGTCGCAGCATTATCCTATCTTTGACGTATAGGTTAGGCTGCAAATACTACAATAATAATACCACTTCTTCTTCGTGTGGAATGGGGGGAGGAAGTGGGAACGTCGCTCAAGTGACAAGTAATCACACTTTCTTGGCCTGAGTAACTTGGTCCTATGCTTTCCTTATGCCTCTCCCACTTCTTATGTAACGATGCTTTGTGTGTAGCTCGTTACCATAGCAAAAAGGGGTAGTATATAGGGAATGCTGCGTTCGTGCCAGGGTAATTATTTTAGCGACCCTAGTAAAATAATGAAAGAGTGCGAAAAGGAGCATAATTAAGTCATTATAAGCTATATTTTAAAATACATGAACCTAACAATATCAAACATGTATAATATTATTTGAGACGGATACACAAGTGCTGTACGGTCTAACCATAAATTTCATAGAACAAGTCACACAGTACAGAAAATTTGGATACATGTATAAACGCTTCAAAAAATAGGATGTCTCCAAAACCTATGTTAAACAAAAAGCTATTCAAAAAAAAAAACTAATCATTATGAAAGAACCTTCCATACACAACCCACAAGTATTTTCAACTAAACATTCTAGAAAGTTTTGAATCCTAATACCTTCAACTCGTGCATCCAACGTTCTTTGATCTTTCTCACATGACTCAGGCGTGGTAGCAAATGGAATTGCCTCCCCTCTGACGTCCAGCCTATTCTTTGATAAAGATAGTACAGTCAACAAAGGTTTTCACACCCTTAAAAAATGAGATGGTAAATTCATAATATAGTCACCTACCCTTTATCGCAGGAAATGAAAGTACACGCACATGCACACACACGCAAAACGTAACGTCAGCCTATATTTTGATCTACTACTATTATTAGTATTCGTTTTTGTTGATAAAAAAAAGAGATAAGAAGAAAGTAGAATTTGCTATAACTAAAAATACAAGGCTCGAAAATACATTTGTTCCAAAATGCCATAATAATTATTGCGCATAGATCTTAAAAAGGAAGATATGTGATGAAAGCAGACTTGTTTAACAATTCTCGCAAATAAACAAGCGCATATGTATGAATTTCATATCAAAAATTCTGAGCTGTCGTTAGATACTAGCTTCGCATTCGATGATCGATTAGTCCTGCCCTTTTTAAAAGAATGCATGGTCTCGACGGCACCTTTCTTTCTCTGCCGCACTTCTTTATCAGTCAGTTCTAGCACCTCTCCATCAGGGGAAGCCACATGAACACCAAAGTTGTTTTTGGTTGACTTTGAAGCCAACCTTTGTGATTCAGATTTTGCTATATCCTCACTCCATGGAGTAGTATCGCCGCCAGGTGTTTCTGTGAATCCAAACCTCATTGCATCCCTCCCTGGTTGTGGTAAATCGATAGAGACATCATTTTCATCTTGAATGGTAAATAATTCAGGGCTGTTAATTCGTCCATAGTCTTGAAGCGCTGCAGCTTTCGAAGCTGCTCTGGTGGAAGACCTTCGAGAACTGGTCCCACTGAATATCTTTTTGTCAGAGAAAGACTTACTCCCAACCCCTCCACCACTTTGGGAAAGCTCCGTCAGCAATCCTATATCCTTCAAATCCTCCTTGAATTTACTGTCTCCCAGAACCGTGCGGAAGTTGTCCCGCACATAGTTACAAAGGTTGGGAAGAATCATGTGGGACCAGGAATCTACCACTGCCACCCACCCCTGCAGCAAATCCTCTTCATTGGGGAGATCCGGTGTGATCATACGGCGCAGCTTGTGTAACGCAATAAGTACTTCTATGGCGGCACTGCCCTCTGTAGTGGCGTAACCCTTTTGGAGTTGTGACGCGTTAGCGTTCGCTAACACAGCCAGCATTGCCCATTGTCGCATGCTCAGCTTAACCGGTGGATCAAACATGGTCAATGTGGTAATGACAAGGTACAACTGAAGCCCAATAAAGCCATTGGGATTCGCCCTGGTCGCGGAGGACTTGGGAAGAGCGCCCTGGGTTGCCAAGTTGGAAAGGACGCAGGTGGAGATTTGAATGAATGCGTCCTTTAGTTTCACATCACAAAGAGGACGTGTAATGCCGGAGTGAACCGCATCAACCCCCCGCTTATGGTGCTGCACAGTCTGCGAATGTGTAGTAGGGTCTAGGTTTTCCCTAGGGCTTGTTTCCTTCCTGTTTTTCGAATTTTCTTGTTGTTTTTCAGCACCTATGTGCAAAAGGTGAATTACCGCTGAAGTCATAGAAATAAACTGAATATCTTGCAAGCGATGCGGCCACCCATCTGGCTTTGGTAAGTGAACATTGTCAGTGTGAATGACTGTATTTGTGTTGCTATCGCCTTTTGGGGGCGCTTCTCGCGCGCTCATCTCTTTCAATAGAACACCGTAACTTGCCATTATAAGTGATGTATGGTTAAAATTTAATGCCCGCAACGAACTCAACGTGCTGGCAAGCTCTTGTGGCTTAAATGAAGACAATATCGAAACTGCTTGGTCGCAAAATGGTCCACTGATGTCTTGGTACCTTGCAACGCGCAGCTTAACAAAGCTGTAAAGCAACAAGGTAATATCGCGCGGTGTGACCTGACTAGCGGATATCTTCAATCGAGCTAGCACTTGCTGAACCACCCGGATCACTCCTTTTAAAACAAAGGTAAGGGTATACAGGACCTCACAGAGGTCGTGTACTGACGCCCGCGCGCGGCTGACGGGCGAGACTGCGTTGAGCAAATGTTCGGTTGTGGAGGAAAAAAAATCGATGTCGCGGAAACCCAAAAGCACTAAACTATGCATGAAACGCACCAAGTCATCAGGCTCAATCGCGCTGCGCTGCGATTGAATAAACCTCACGATTCCGGTCACAAGGTCGCTGCTCCTTGTCTGTGTACGGGTCATGGCCTCCAGAAGTTTCCTCAGAGCCCGCACCGTGAGCTGGTGGGTCCACTTTTTGTGTGATGTGATAAGCTGGAAGATATTTGGCAGTAACTCCGTTCGTGCGTTAGGATGCATAGAAAGCAGTGCCGCAATCTCAATCTGCATTCGACTTGGGATGTTGGCTATCACTACCGAAAATACAGGCAAGTATTGATTCAGAACCTCATGGCCACCATAAGACTTAAGAGTGACGAGAACAGAGATAAGCAGGAGCAGTTGCTCGGAATTCTCACTAGCTGATATATCCTTCACGCGACTGATGTGCTCAATTAATGTTTTGTAAAAAATAGAGGGTGGCTCAGTGCCAACGGGAAGGTGATGCAACGTATTGTGCGCAATAGAAAGAAAGCGGTAGCGGCACATGTCTGGAAAGGGTGTCTGTGCAAGAAAATCTAACATGAAACTTATACGATTTGCAGTATTGACACGGAATAGATGCGAATCTTGGAAATCAAGCAAAACACGAATACACTGAGATAAACAGTGGAATTCAGATGTACTAAGTATCGTCGACGACAGTATTGCTTTGCTTTTAGATGACGAGAGGTCCTGTGAAATCGTATCTTGGCCGAGCTTATCGGTGAAATAGAGCTGCTCTAGACGACAGATCGCTGCTTCAATCATGTCAGGATGCATCACGCCCTTCAACTCACACCGCTGAATGAGTTCCAGCAACTCTTGAGCGCCAACCTCACTGAAGGTGCGAGAAGCCGTATCAACGAAGCTTTCCGGTACAATGGAGTAATCATAGTTACTCCCTTTCCGTTCAAGCACGTTGCCAAGTGGTTGTGTTTTTTTTTTTTCTGAGCATGCATTTTGGTACCATAGTCGCGTTCGCCGTTATTCCCACTGATTGCCCGAACCTTTGCTGCTGCAACCGCCAGTCCGGTATTGAACCCATCAGTGTATTGCCCTGAACACGATGATAGCAATGATACGACCGGCTGCCCTAGCTCCTTGTAGTACGTGATCAGCCGCTGCAATAACTCAGCAGGCATGAAAGAAGAAACCTGGCGAGCAATATAGCTCTCTGCCGCTACGAAAAAATCTGGGTAGTAGGTCATCCCTTCTAGATAAAAGAGCTCGATGATTCGAAACAGCTCCTTACCGTCAAAGCTATCAAGAAAGCGAACACAGTGCTCAGCTACCAAACTCCACACCTCCTCCTGGTGCACATCGGCCTTTTGAAGAGACTCCATAAGCAAAATGATGTTTGAACCGCCCTTTACCACACCACTCTCACAGTCTGAAAAAGTGTTTGCCGCCATGCTTACCGAAGTGGCTGAGGTTGGACATGATGAAGTCGGATCAAATCGAACGGGGTCGCTCTCTGGTCCACTTCTAAGCGCAGAAGCCAATAAAACAATAGCAGGGCCTGACGAATCATGTTGGCCAAGAGCGCACGATGCTGCGAGAGTCTTGGAAAGGTAAAAACTATTCAAAGTGGGCAGGCAAAACCGCACCAGCTGCATCGCATCAGTTGTAACCTTGGATTTACCAAGCTCAAAATAGGCCAGACATTCGAGAAGCTGGCAAAGCGAGGAAGGGTCGGGCACGCAGGATTTGTCAATGCAACGCTCTTTCTTTGGTCTCACAGGTGTTGGTTGCTGCTTTGTACGGATCTTAAGGTCCTCAAGCGCCGGTTTGAGATTCAACCTGCATAATTTATCCTTGAGAATGAGTCCGAGGGAATGGTCAGGCATGATCGCATGAAGTCGCTTCAAGTGAAAAATGTCATGAATCGCACGACTAAGCATTTAGAATTCCTATGTAAAAATTCCACGCACAATATCAATGTTAACAGAATAGACCCCTATGTAGTATACTACTATCATATTAAATGTGTCTAGGTTAGTTTGTGAGAGAAAAGGAGTATTCAACAACCATGTATATTTTTACCTTTAAATGGAATTTTTATTTAAAAAAAAACACTAGAATCGAAGAATAGAAAACACGAGTACAACACAAATGAATAATACTACCAAAGTATTACCATACACACACCACTCAGTATTGAAAATTGAGGCTCTTGTACTTTTATCCTGTTCATCACTCAAATATATAAAACTTCATTAGTAGACGAAGCCAAGGATGACATGTTCAAAACTTTTTTTTCCTACTTAACAGAACTAAGCTGCATAGAATAATAGAACTAACGTCAAAAGGGTTTACTTCTTGATCATAACCAACGATCTCAAATGACACCAAACGGCTATGTATAAATTCTAATAATAGATGTTTACGTACATATAAGCTCATGAATGCGTCGTGTTTATATTTCTTTTTTGTATCTCATATTTCTCAATACTTTGAAAATTATATGAGCGAAAGAAGCATTTTATACAAGCCGGATCCACTTGTGAAGGATTAAAGACATTAAACCTATCATCTAAGAACGTAAAAAATGCTTATAAAAATCACTGATACCTTGGGAACCTGAACCCTTTTACAACTTACCACATTCCTCTTTTCACATAGCTCTTCCCCTATGTCAAACAGTGAGAAAAACAGAATGTTTATTTCGTTATTGTTATTATTCTTCGATAATTGCTGTCATTTTTACACGCATAAAACTCGCAGAACTAAAAATAAATCTGAAATTGACAAAAAAAAATGATAGTACATAGCCCCACATCAGGCATTCGTTTAAGGAATACATAAATATATATAAATAAATATATATATATATATGTATACACATATATCATCAAATCTAAGAGTATCTAAGTATCTAACAAGAATATCAAATCATATTTAACGGGTGGATCTCAATCAAAAAAAAAGGTTTTGATGTATTTTCCATCCATGGGTCTACCGTCTTAATCAGTGTGTAGGCAGTTGATTGGGCATCATAAGCTTAGATACCTCGCCATGACGGGTGCTGTTGTATTTCCGCCGTACAGCCTGATATTTCGTAGTAGGAACGTAGCTTACAAACTCGAGGATCACTTCTGCGCAACCAGAGAAGTCGCTTAGCTCGGACTTGGTGTAATCCTGCAATGACAGACTCCACAAACGTCTGCCACCACCACTGATATTTTCCATCCCTGCACTATACTTCATGTAAATGGTGACTAATGCGAGAAAGACTGCTGCGTTTCCGATCTGTGATGGTGTAAACTGCAGACACTTGTAGTCCAGTAGCGCGTGTTCCAAAAAAAATCCCGTTGCATGACGAAGCAAGCTAAATTGTTGATGGCGAGTATCCTCGTCAGAATTAAGGCCCAAAAAATCCTCCTCCTTCAACAACGTCAGCACCCGTGATACAAATGGATAGGGTGTGGGAACAGTTAGACGAAACGAAAGCGCCGCACAAATATTACGCTCCATCTTGATGATCTCCTCACGCGTGAAAGTGTTGGCGCTGATATGGACGCACTCCTTCAGCTCCGGAGGCCAGATCTCCTCGTACTTTGCGGCCAACAACATCGCACAGACGCCCACAAGCTGCAGCTGGGAGCGCGGTACGTATAGCATCGCGTTGTACTTTGTGTTGATGCAGGACAAGTAACGATCAATCAGGTTAACAGTCAAATACATTGTTTCAGGATGCAGCTTGAACTTAAGATGTACATCAATCAGCCAGTCAATGAGAATCATACGCATCTTCTCATTGACCTCTGGCTGGTACTGTAAACAGTGCGGTGATGCATAATAGGCATACAGTTGGCTTGCATTGTTTATTTGAGCAGCGGTACCCTCGTTAAAGCGGCGAACAGCCTGCTGCTCACGTTCTAAAAACATTTCTGTGATGTCGTCAATCAACTCCGTGCAGTAAATTGGATCCCGCGCATGGCGCACGTCGGCACGGAAATGAAAAGACGGAGGAGATGCCACTGACTGTGTGACCTCGGTTGCGGAGTTTCCATCTAACGCATGGAAGTGTGCACGCGACGGGCATACGCGTGATGGCGCGCCAGAGCGCTGTAGGCTGCGATAGGTTCCTAAATTAAGGATACCTGTGGATATAAGACGGGTTGCCTGTCTTTGCTTCACATCTATAGATGTCTGGTTCGTTAGATTTGATACTTCTCGCAGAGCAGACATTTTAAGTTGAGTTATGTCTTTTTCTGTAGCGTATTATATATATATATATATATATAGATATATATATATATATATTAGTTAC
>HF955202.1:572401-588055 GCA_000982615.1 Phytomonas sp. Hart1 | reverse complement strand
TACTACTATATATATATATATATATATATATATATATATGTATGTATATATGTATATAAGGCCAAGGAAGTATTCAAGGTTTTGAAGATTTCTTGGCATATACATGAAATATGTCGTTTTCTGACTTACAGACTCCTGAAGCGTACATTTCAGAAGGAACAGCTTGCGTACATTAATTAGAATATAAGTATGAGGAAAAAATCTCGTTAATAGAATCATGTATATTTGGATTCAAATTTATTCGGAACAGCAAGAATAAAATGTACATTACATTTATTATAATTTAAAATAAAATATAATAGAAATGTGTAAATAAGTGAACAATATTTTTTTCCGTAATTTTTTCCCTAAATATCACTTTATTTTAAAGGAATAATAAATATAAAAAATGAAAAGTAGTGGAAAAAGACAAGTACTTCTTGTCTTTTTTATAAGTAGAAAGTCCGTTTCCTATATTGTTTTTATGAGTTCTCAGACCGTTTCAAAAGCATAAAATCAAGAAACCTAAGAATAATTCCTGTATTGATGTTTAAATTTGAAAATTTAAAATCATAAGCAAAATAAGCAACAAGAGTTTACACCATAATCGGTGAAAGAAAATTAAAAACAAGGTAGTCCCAACGAGTTTCCACTTTTCCCTTTTAATTAATTGACTCTAAAAAAGATCGTAGTCGAATAAAATGTTTTCATCATCAGGAGAATTTAAAAAAATACAAGCTCAAATAAAAATTTCATCCACAGATTTTCAATGGTTCCGTTGTCTTCCGATTAGACGTTTTCGCACAAATATAACTAATGGAAATATTAAATAAAAAAGACCCAACTCAAAACTTCATTCACATTCCACAATTTTTTATCTCCTTGGCTTCCAGACGAAATTTGTTCAAAATAGCCTGCGTAGTGTTAAAAAAAAACAAAGAAGAATAGTGCTGTCGTGTTTTCCCGTGTTTATGTTGAACTACATATAGTAAGAAAAACACTTTTCTAAGGTTGCTGATAGAAATGAATAAAGTTGTTGAGTTTTTTTTAGGTACTAGATACAATAGAATGCATTTTAATTTCATTATAACTTTTGAAAAAGCAGTGACATGAGCAGCGCATTTAAGGGAAAAGATTACACCAAATCGGATATCAGCAAGAATAAATTTCAGATTTGACAATTACTGCATTACTTCCCTATCGGATTTCTAAAAAAAAACGAGTTCCAGAATTGAGATCAGGACACATGCTTACTATTCAGATTTGAAATATTATAATCAGTATTATCAGTGGTGAATTCATTTGAAACATACTGGATATTGCACACCGAAGATGACGGAGAATTATCAGAAAATGGATTGAGACTAGAAGCTCTATTCTTTAAACGATTTAAAGCAACCATCTTAAGTGGATCTTTGAAATGACTGATGCATGTACTGCCCTTGATGCACGATGGAGGCGTCATAGCCCTTGATATATTATTAACCCCGTTAGAGCCCCCGAGATCTCTAATATTAGGATAACTAGTGGATATAATAACATCCCCGGTGTAAGGATCGCAGCGGCGACACTTGATGCCGCCAAGTGGGGTCGAAACCGGAGCCATAGAAGCCCCTGAAGACAGTGAGCTCTGCGTTGTAGTCCAACCCATCCAAGGCGCTGCCAGCGGGTCCAGACTACTGTGGGCGCGATCCCTCCACAGCCCCCCATAGCCCCCACAACGGTTAAGATGAGTGCCAGAAGTCGGGGACTCTGAAAGGCCCCCGAGGTTGAAATAGACGTCGTGACCCCCGGACTCCATCCCAGGGTCTGTCCGCTCCACACTCGCTAACCCCTCCGTCAACCCCAACGAGGCGGTATGGTGCTGGGAAAAGCTGCTTGACAATTCCCCACCCTCAATCACGGCGCTGTCTTTGGTAATTAAAAGACCAGCCCTGGAAATGCTGGGGCCCACGCTGCATGCAGACCCCGGATCATACCGCGAGAAGGAGTTGGAATTGTGCGATGGGTGAATAAAATCCTCCAAGACTGCATCAACCGAAAGAGGTGGGGTCAGAGAAGGAGAAGAATGCCGAATCCTCCCTGTGGCCCGCCTTGGGTAATCGCTCAATGGGGTCGCATCAATACTGTGGATTCGACAGGGCGAGGTCCCGCTCCGGTTCCCTAGCAAGGGGCTCGATAAAAGAGGCGGATCTAACTCGGAGACGGGAAGGGGGGGCTGGGGAACCCTCCTCACGAGGCTCTGAGCGATTGTGGAGGGCTCTTTACAGGGTTGGAGGGGCTTCTCAAAGCGAAGCCGCACCGCTAACCCCGGGTGAAGGGGCTTCTCCTGTAACAGCGCGAGGCCGCGAAGAGCCTCCGCGCAGTTCGCCAATGTCACGTGAGCAAAAGGGAAAGACCCTGCCGAGGGGACGAAGACGTAATCCTGGGGCTTAAAGGCCTCCACAATCAACACTGAGACCTCAGGAAGAGCCGCCTGGACCTGGTTTTGAGTCAGCTCCCGCAGAATTCCCACCGCCTCGCTGTCCTTCCAGTCACACTGAAAGAGAAGCGTACAGAGGGAGGTCGGGGCGGCATGGGTCAGGGGCCCCACCCGTCTTACCCCGTCACAGGCCCCTGCCTCGGCAGCCTGTGAGGGGGTCAAGCCCTCGCGTAGGGTGAGCAGGGGGGAGGAGCGAATGATCGCACAAAGCCTCTCTAGACGGTTGGAAGGGCGGAAAGAGTGGAGCAAGGCGGCGACCTCGGAAAGCTGCAGCAGAGAGGGGACGGGAAGGCAGAGGTAGCTGTCCATCTGACACAGCAGCGCCCTCGCCATGGGGGAATCCCGGTGCTTGGCAAGGTAACTCGCATTAAGGTGACTTTCCAAGAAGCTCCGAAGGACCCTAAAGTCCCTGGAACCATGGCCACTATCACTACCCGTACCACCTTCACTTTGGTCGAGCGAATCACATACCAACCTGGTCTCGGCCTTGCCGCTCTCCGCTGTTGAGGCAACACTGTGAAGCTCGAGCGATGGAAAAGCCTTCGTCTTATGAAAGTCATCCATTCTAGAACCTTTCAACTCATCACGAACAAATCTATGCTTCAAGCCCTTGCCGCTATTCCTAGTAATGGGAAAATTCATTCCAGATTTTGGACACGGTTTGGAACCCTTCAGAAATCGGGGAGCTTTTTTATTAGAAAAACCCGTGCGGTGTTCCAGTAGAGGTTCTGTTTTCAGACTTTCTGGCATTAAAGGTTTTCCTTTTTTTAATGGTCGTATCCTTGAAAAGGAAGAACGCGTTTTATTATTGATAATCGAATAACGTTCAGCGCAAACTAACACAAAGAAAGGGAAACAATGCAGTATTCAAAATTCCACAACGCTTAAATGTGCTATGGATAGTGAATAAAGAGTATATATATATATATATATATATGTGCGTGTGTGTGTGTGTATGTATGAGTGAATTTGAGAAATTTAAATCAATAATATTATGTTCAGTAACGAAAATATTGTGTATATATAATTAATTTCACACTAAATTAAATAATGCGATATGTTTATAAGGATTGCACTAGATTGGTAAAAAAAAATAAAAGTAAAATTATATATATATATTCGTAACTTATCCAATATTCACCCACCTATTAAACCTCAATGCCTAAAATAAGCTGATTAGAATAAAAAAAGAAAAACTACAAAAAAAAATGAAAAGCAAAGTCCTACAAGGTATTTAGAATTTTTAAAATTACCAGATATAATTTAAGATAAAAAACAACTTTCAATTCAGTAAAAAAAAGGAGTACAACTTACTAAAGAAAAGTAAGCCCCTATTTTACTAAGCACTCCTTTGTTTAACCTAAAAATTCTTTTCCCTTTTCCTGGTGTAGCGAGACCCTTACTTTATTGTTTTTGTTTGTTTTGGAAAAACAAACGTGCAGACAGATTACCTTTTAGAAATTCCTAATGACGATAGTAATATTCCTATATATATATATACAATATTAAAGAAAGGTAGAAACAATCCCTGTCTTTTCGCTCACCCTTGGTAAAATGCTTTATGAAATATGAGCAAAGTTTGCTAGTAATATTAAATCAATAGAAATAAATTTGAAAAAAAGATAGAACACCATCATTTTGTCATGTCATCACTAGAACAGCAACGAAAATACTAATATTTAGTGATCAAGTGATACAGAAAATCGGGAAGAAATTAAGCTTCTCATCAGTTTCTTCTTTTTTTTTATCTCCCTTTTTAAGTGTACTTATGGATATATGCTTTTCCATCAATATTTTAAATCCATCATTAATAATTGCTATAAGTACCTCCAAGCGAGGTAAAAGCCTTTTTTTTTTGCTTTTTTTTTCGATTCACACAAATGGGCCTCTTTCACCCATCCAGTCCCCACGTGCTACCTTCAAAATTTTGATCGTAAAAGAAAGCTAACATAACGGTAATAACGATCAGTATCTTTAAACATTTATGAAAAAAAGAAAATAGCTGATGGACTTCAAGAAGAAAAAGAGCTGTTATTAGGAACATATCATACAAAAAAAATTAATAAATATATGCTAACTAATAAAATTCAGTTGCTGTGGTATTTTCTTAATAGTCGATATTCTTAAAAATTCACACACACACTCTTCTCTATTGTATCTTAGGAATTCTTGAAGACGGGCAAAAATACCTTTTATTGGTTTGCTTAAGTCCTTTGTTCCCTTCCCTTTCTTCCGACACCACTTACTTTTTCTTCATTATCCTAACTCTACCGCTGCTGTTCTTCTTCTTCTGGATTGAGCCGAACGCAGTCATCTATGCGCAGAATTGTAATAGCCGCCTCCGTGGCGAACTTCAGCGATTTAATCTTGCTCGGGGTTGGCTCCAACACACCGGCCTTTATGTTATCCCGCAGAGTCCCGTTGTGGAGATCAAGCCCCGTGAAACGCTTATCGCTCTTTTGCCCGCTACTCTGCACATCGTTGTGCTCGACACGTAACTTCGCAACCAAATCGGTCGCATCCAGAGCCGCATTCAGAGCCAAAGTCTTGGGGATCACCAACAGCGACTCTGCGAATTCCGCCACGGAGAGCTGCTCGCGGGAGCTCAGGGTACGGGCGAAGTGATCCAAATAGGTGGAAAGCGCGGCCTCGACCGAGCCCCCCCCGGCCACCACCGAACTCGCATCGCACGCCCGCGCGACGGCCCACAAGGCATCATTCAACGCCCTCTCCATCTCCTCTAGGACGAAGTAATTCGCACCGCGGCATATGATGGTGGCGCAGACCGTATTCGTCGTCCCCGCGATGACGATGCAATCGTCATCGCCGATGTGCTCCTCGTAGACCTTCTCGGCGGACCCTAACCACTTGGCCTCGAAGACCTCCTCGCCCTCCAGGTCGGACATGGTGTGGACGATGGTGGCCCCGGTCGCCTTGGCAATCCGGCGGAGGTTGTCCTTTTTGACACGCCGCACGCCGAGGATGCCCTCGTCGACCATGTACTTCATCATGCTGTCCTCAATCCCCCAGGAGGTCAAAATGACATTCGCCCCGGCCGCAATCATCTTCTGAATCCGCTCCTTCGTGATGTCAAGCTCCCGTTGGCGAATCGCCTCGGCCTTGGAGGGGTCGGTGATGGTAATGTTCATCCCAAGCTTCATCTTCACCGCGCGGAGGTCGAAATCGACCAAGGCGAGTTTGGCGTTCTTCACCGAGGACGGCATGCCTTGCGCCGCACGGGAAAGATTCATGGCGACGCCCTGTACCAGACAGGACTCGTGCAGACTGCGGCCGTGTTGAAGAAGAACCGACACCGCCTTGCGGGGGTATACCACATCCCCAAAGTCGTTGACGGTCTTCACAGAGAGAATGGCATCTACTACGATTTTAGAAAAAAGATCAGCATCGTTGTTTAGGATCTTACTCGACATGGAGGTGCGCGCGACATTAAAGAGTACATCCTTGCCAAGGCTGTCCACAGTGCGGACCAGGTTATCGTTAAGATATCGCAGGGCTTCGCGCAACGCCAATTTATACCCTGCGATAATCGACGTGGCATGGATACCACGGGTCACAAGCTCATATGCGCGTTTGAGCAGCTCGGCGGCGAGGATGACAACGGAGGTCGTACCATCCCCAATTTCGCGATCCTGAAGTTGAGCGAGGTCCACCAGCAGCCGCGCTGCGGGATGCTCCACCTCCAAGCTCTTCAAAATCGTCGCCCCGTCGTTAGTCACGCAAACATCCCCAACATCATCAACCAGCATTTTATCAAGCCCGATAGGACCCAAAGAGGATTTCACAATGTTCGCCACAGCCGTAGCCGCTGTCACGTTTTCCTTTCTGACGGCGATTCCAGAGATACGCGTGCCATTGATACCTAATGCCGCTTTCTGTTTAGACTGCATAGTGATGAAATCTTGAAATATATGCTTTAGATGTAGCTATTTATTTATGATTAATCTTATTTCTCAAGTATGAAAGTATTCTTTGACATTAAAAAACAAATAAACAGCATATTGGAAATTTTAGAAAGGGTATAAATGAAATAGCAAAGCTGGGACCTGAATACCGAGTAGTGAAACAAAAAAAATAAGCAATATGTCTTGGGCATCTGAATTAATGATTTTGTCGCTTACAATTATAATAAGAAACTTGTGGTGATAAAAATTAATACACTTTACATAATGTTCTTACTTTTTTGAAAAGTCAACCAATTTTGGAAGAAACGTCTAGAAATATTATCCACTACTTTCTCAATGCACAAATACATCCTCTTTAATGAATTTAGTTCGCATGTGTATTGTAGAGTCCTCTAATGTTACATCATGATTGTAATTTTAATATATAACAATCGATTAAATTCGATTTTCATTTCAATTGAAAAGCTCTAAGCCTCATTCAAACGCTCCCTGAGGCATTATCAAATCAGATAACTGAATGAGAATGAACAATCTAAAACACAGCAAAGGGAACAAAAGAGAAAAATATCACACTAATAAAAGACCTTTTTTATCATTGAGGTATTGAGTCATACTGGAAGAGGAGAAAGGAAAAATTCCTTCAACCCTCAAAAAGATAAACAGGTACATTGAGGATATATATTTTTATTTATTTATGCATCTCTTTGCAATACAACTTACAGAGTGAGTAAATAAAGCAAACAAGAGGAAGAGATAGTCTCTACAAACTTGGAATGTAATTCAGTATGTAGTGAAAGCGAAAAAGCTTTAGATGTAAGTTAGAGATGTCGCTAATATTACGACTCTTACTAATGATATTATTCAAATTTTAAGGAATTTTTGTATAAAACTAATCCCTCTTACAAATTTGGATTCTCTAAGGGTTTTTTTTTCCCATTTACTACATTTTTTTACCAATGAGTATTTTTATCTCTATATTCTTACATCCTTCCTTCCTATGAAGGTTCGCATTTCAGGCGCGGAATTGTTTGACTCACACCCCTGCGACTAGGTTCCTTGTCGTTGGAATGATGAAACGACCTCGCAGCATTTACCCTTCGCTGTCGAACCGGACTAAGCTTGTGGTTATGTCCAACATCAGCCACCTTTCGGTAGATTGGCATGACCCCTATCTCCTTTGAGCGTTGACGGCTCAATGGATCCTGAGGTGGTGCTTTGTATCGGGTGCTTGTTGAACTTGTTTCTACTTTTGCTGCAGTGTTTATCGTCGAGGTTGTATTAGTCGCTGTCGAGACATTGTTTTGAGATAAGTTTGGATGTTGATTCTGAGAAGTAGACACACAGTTACCTAGGTTTTTCGTTGAATTCGACAGGTTTTTGTGAAGATTCGTGATAGATGTGTCACGATATGGTGAACAGTCACTAACTATCTTTTCTGGGGCCTTTAATTTTATATCAAACTTTGGTGAAGGTGGCCAAAACGACTTCGGTTGTGACCATAAGTGAGGAACCTCCTCATTGCTGGGACCTCTAAGTACGTTTTTGATCTTTGGCTTACGAGAAACTGACTTTACAGGGCCAGTACCTTTGTTTGTAACTGATGAATCTTGAGTCTTACCAAGTCTCTCTCCCCAGAAGTAGACTCCGCCTATCGGAAGCCGTTGCATACGCTGTTGCTTCTCGGTACAAAGCTTACAGGATGACTTCTTAATTCTAGATGCCTTACTGTCTGTGGTGGTACCATTCAAAGTATACAAAGTATTGTCACCGATGCTAGAGAGGTCCTTTAGTTCATTAATGGATCGCTTGGTGGCTTTATCATCAAATTCCCTCGTGGAAAGTCGATCCAGATTTCTGCAATCGTCTCTTCCAGTAAGGGGAACTAAATACGTTGATGTGGACAAATTCATATTAAGAATGCGCCCCGTATTGTTACTAAAATGTTTGGTGCCTGTCTGGTTTGCTTTCGCCGCATGAGAGAAACCCTGATTCCCTGTAAAACCCTCCCCTTTTCCAAAGCTCATGTTCGACAAGGGGAGAATGATGGTGCTGCCCGTGGTGTTACAAGTGGTGCCTCCCAGAGGCACCTCCGATAAGCCCATGGGGTAGGGTTTGGCGGGAATTCGCTTTCGTTCAATAGGGTGTTTATCCCCCCCATCCGGCTCACGTGGGCTGGAGGTTCGAATTCCATTCCCTTCCCCCAAGGAATGCGGCTTGGCATGGGGCGAAGGAACCAGCTGCAGGGGGCCGTCCCCGTCGTCCATCACAGCGGTGATAAATGGCCGTGGGGCCACCCCTGCCCCCGGGGGAGGGGCCGTAGTGAGGTTGGTGATATTGGTGAGAATCGGCGGCATCTTGGACGCGGGGTCCGGGCTACTGCTCGGCTGCATCGTGGAGAATAGGTACTTGGACCACAAAACGTCCAGAGATGGGATTCGCGCCGCAATACACGCACCCGGCGCGTTGGTGGGTGTGATATTGCTCGGGATGAGCTTCGGGTCGGTAGGAAGAGTGGGGGGAGACTGGTCCTTCGATCGATCGTGAGGCATCAACTCGCCATCCACCTCAATGGGACCATCTTTGACCACACCTTGGCATTCTCGCTGGGGTAATGAAGGAAATGGCCCGCACGACAAATTTTCTATGATGCTAGGTAATCGATCTTTTTCATTTGTTTCAGGTTGATCAGTTTTGTGCTTCGATGTTAATGGTAGTGTCATAAAATTGGAGTCCGATAGTTCTCGGTTACTTGCTTTCCCCCATTGAGTATGAGGCTTTTTTTCGTGAACATTATCCACAGGCCTATCATGGTTGGTGTAAAGCGGATTTAGTGGATTCCTGACGGAGTTCGATATTGCCAGTGTCTTGGATGACAGAGGGGCCATAATCGTATCAGTGCCTGTACTTTTGTATAATGAAACAGTTGTGCGTTGCAGCTCCGCTTCATAATCAGCTTTGAAGTTATTTTTCTGAAAGTATGCGAGGTTCATCAGTTCTGCACAAGACGGACGATCTTCCGGATCCAGACGTAGACACGCTGACAGAAATTCCAACCATTCTGGTGACTGTTTCGGAAAACGCTGCTGCAACGTGAGATGCACCTCTGTGTGGGGGAAAGACACGGCACGAAAGAGGGGATTTCGCTCGAAAGTACGAACCATGCGCTCCGGTAGTGGGCCACAGGTTTTTAGAATTAAATAAAGCTGGTCAAGGTCAGATTCCCCAGGAAAGAGTGGTAAGCTGCTGGTGAGCTCTGCAATAATACACCCAATTGCCCACACATCGACGCTACGGTCGTAGTAGACGTCCCCAACTAGCAACTCAGGTGCCCGGTACCACCGTGTTGCAACATAATCCGTGTACTTACCCCCCACCGTGAGATGTCTTGCGAAGCCGAAGTCGCATATTTTCAGAAATCCATCTCGGGACACTAATATATTTTCTGGTTTTACATCCCGATGGATGACATTGTGGGTGTGACAATAATCAATACCGCGCAGGATCTGATATGCGTAGCGTCGCACATCCTGTCGATCCATCCCAGTACGCGTCCTTTCTAGTAGCTGCAAAATTGTATTCTCTACAAGCTCGAAGACTAAGTAAAGCTTATCGTTACGGCGAAACACATCATAAAGAGAAACTACGTTTGGGTGATGCAGTTGTTTTAGTATACGGACCTCACGCAAAGATGTCTTATGAACGTAATCATCTGCATCTGTCTGCTTGAATTTTTTAATAGCCACAAGCTTCCCTGTGGTGTGATGGATTGCCTTCAAAACGACACCGTAAGTGCCTTCCCCCAAGATTCCAATTGTCTCATAGCTCTCCATGGAAAGTGGGAAGCTTCGCGAAGTCCGTTCTTCTATGATGAAAAAGTCGCACCGAGCACTCAGAATGGAAAAGAGCTAAGGTCACCCCTGAAGAAAATAAAAAAGCGATACTTGTCTATATAGAAAAGTTTATGGCGCTCCTTTGTGTTCAAGTAAGGGGTAGTACCGTCTTTACCACCACCCCTTACCAATATTTACTCTATTAATACTTAAAAAAAAAAACGAATGGGAGTGTTTCCATCAGTTAAAGATGATACTAGTGAAAATAAAAGAAAAATAAAGAAGTAAGCTTCAATAAACCATATTCTTCTTTGGTGACACAAAACGAGGAAAGACAATTTGGAAGAGGAAAAAAACTTTTTTTAATATTCTAACAATGTTCAGGGTGCAAAACAGTAGTCTGTGTGTTATACACTTCACTGAAAACAACGTAGCATGAGCAACAAGTGGCCAAATACCCAGATGATATACCTCCAATGTATGTGAAGAAAAAAAACACTGAGGTTGGCAAAGAAGAGTCAGTGTACACATAGTCTTGGAGGCGTGCAAATAGTTGCTTGCATAAAGTTAAAATAGATAATTAGAAAGGGAAATGCTGGATCCACAACTCCTTTGTATGAACTTACTATAATGTGATCGCTATCAAATAGCATGCAATCAAGGCCAAACGCACAGCTTCTCGATTCGGCTCAATCGCCTCGACAAACATCCATCGGGGCATCTTGTACTGATCCTCGCTGCTTTTAACTTCGCCTGTAGAGTCCAAAGGAGAAAAAAAAACAAGATCGCTTGCAAAAAGACGAAGTGCCTGGTTATACGAGCTGTGTGAGTAACACGTACGCCCGGACGGATTGCTCAAATGAGTTTTATCAACATTGAAGGTATATTTGTCTTCTGTTGAGAACTTGTCCTCGAAGTTTGGGATTTGCACACTACGCAAAAGTATATCAGCTCTCTCGTGGAAGCTTCGCAAGAATACATGCAATTCAGGATCTTCCAAAGGCATATCCAGTCCTGCCGCGTGCTGGGTTGCAAGCCACCAAAGGCGCCCACGTGCACGGGGTCCCTGAGGCTTGTTTTCACCGCTAGTAGGATAATTAAAAGTTGAGTTCGCCGTAATATGTTTTGCCAAATGCTGCGGCAACGCGAAGCACGCCGAAGCCAGCTGATCCAGCGTGTGAATCAACACTGGAAGACAAGAAAAGGAACTGCCACAGTGGCCACTGCTTAATGCAGAAATTTGCCGCTTTAAACAACGATGGAAACCAAAGAAAAATGCTCCTCCCGCTCTTACGACACCTGTTTCACTCCCTGAATTTTTCACTCCCTTCCATGACAAGCAATGAGAATGATGAGATGGATTATGAAAGATGCCGCGCAAAGTAGTGATACATTTTCTCAGGAGTCTTATCCAACGCTGCTCCAATCCACGTGTAGGTGCAGCAATAAGAATCGATCCCACGAGCGAAGATGGCACCCACCGTCGTTCACCCAATATAGGTGGTTCCACTAGCCTCAGCCCACACACCAATTGCTTTGTTGTAGAAGGATCGGTTACCGAATTAATGATATCCATCATCGGCCATTTCTGGACCGATTTATACCGCAGCACCTCCTCCACAGAGGTCAGCGTACACTCAGAAACCTTCAACAGCGCGTCCTCTACTACAGAGGGCAAACGTAGACGGTTTCGACTCAAAACCGCGGCTGATCTCGCCACGAAACGTTCCGGATGCTTGCTAGGCTCATGAAGACATGGAACGGCGATCAGCAGCCGCTCAAAGCACTCTAAATGCAGCCCGTCGATTATCCGAACCATTGATTCGTCTTCAGCTTTCTCGGCAAGCGAGCGCTCCTCTTTTCCAAGCCATATAACTTCTGTATGGTTCAGGTGACGCCATAAGGCATCGCCGTACAGTTCACTGAAGCGCTTGAATAGTGGCGGCACACACTCCGGGGTAAGAACAACACGCACGTCGTGCAAAAAACACCAAATGAAAAGACGAAGCGCAGCGCAAAATTCAATATGCTGCGTCCCACATGCCTCATCTTCTTTCCCTCGATATGAAGACAACAATTGCCTGCACGCACGATCTACAAGGCCCTCGAAAATTTTTTCTTCGGTGCTTTCACCAATGTCATAGCGTCTGTCCGTGCCGAGCTCAGACTCTGAATTCCATTCCCCTCCTCGGTAACCCTCAGGATCGGATTGAACACAACGAGTTATACCGATTTGCCGAGCCTGCATTTCGTAAAACGACTCTTCGTCGTCGATCTCATCGCGATCCAGACCTTTCCCACGCCCTCCCCCCCTCCCCTCGGCTTCACGTGGGGAGAGGTGGGATGCATCGTCTGCGTGAATCCCCTGGGCCTCGTTACAGTAATAGGAAAGGAAGGTCTGGGTGTTGTAGAGGTCCTCCACCTGGGGCAGCCATTCCCCGGCGGGGTCCAAACGGAGTAAGAGAACCCCCACCGGGGGGTCATCCCGAGCGATGGAAGAAGGCCTGAACTGCCCAAACCACGACCCACACGATCGGGCGGGGAGAGTAAAGAAGGCCTTAGCCCACGACACAGTGGGAGACCCCCCGACCACCGGCAACAGGAAGACGGAACGCGGCAACACCCGCGACCCGCTCACCGCGGCCTCGAACGTCGGCCCCACCTCCCGCGCCGTGGAGGAAAAGGGCGTGCGGGAGGACAGGGCATTCGCAAAGCAAACCACCCCGTCCCAGGTGGAGTCCAAGGTCGCTAAGCGGAGCCTCAGTCGCTCCACCGTCGGCCCGCGCTCCATCGACGACGAGGAAAGGGGAAGATGAGTTGGAGTGGATGCCTGAACCGGTCCATCGATCGTCTCATCAGAGAAGAGAAACTCCATGAGAACCTGATGCAGCGTATCCCTGACCTCACCCTCAACTTCAGTCGCCAGAAGGTGGTAGGCGGAGCCGGCCACCAAGGCATACAACGATGGAGACGTCGGATCCTGCTGCGTATGGGGGGATACCCCCTCCACATCAGACGTACAGGATCCTAAAAAGAAAAAATCACCCCGTTGTGCCAGTTCTAGAATCGTATCGTGCGTAATTCGATCGAGCCAATCCACCCCTACTACGCTCCCATTCTCTTCCGATGGGGCCTTGTCATAGAGAAGTATACCACGATGCTGCATCAATAACCGCAATACGCGCTGCTGTGCGAGTACACTATGGTGGGGATCACCTAACCCAAAGACTGCCTTGTGGTTTGTGAAGTTTTTTAAGGGTACCAAAAGAGAATCGAGTAACTTAGTTAATAATAATAAACAGCGTCCAAAGCCATCCACAAGACCAAGATGCCTTCGGCAATCAAACACACCCCTCAGCACCGACAACCAAAGCGCTGAAGCGGGAGAGGATAAGCTTCTGAGGTTGGTATCAAGAAGGTCCCATGCTCGAGGTCGAATCAGTTCCCTACTTGCATCTGGACTCTCTTTAAACCATAAAGTTGATGAGGGGCCTAGAGGAAGGTGCTGTTGAGATCGATGCAAAGCTTCCTGAAGGGGTTCGAAGGGCAATGAACTTAGCATATATAATTTATCTGGAGTTCCTCTTAACGTACTACTGTGGAATAGATCGGTTTGCATTTGCATAGAAATAATGAGTAAATTATACTCAAGAAAGTACTAGCAAAAAAAATAGGTTTGAGATTATATGCAATTGGTTCACTTGGTTTAGATAAATTCAGCTGGTACCTTTTCAATTCATAATTCTGGGTGTGTCATTGGTGGTTTCAGCTTCTCTTTTTTAGTTTCTGGATTTCAACTGCTGGAAATTTCTTCGGGGTTCACTTCCTTTAAGTCAAACGCAGCTTTTGTGTGTTAGTCGTCAAAAATTTACTATTTTATGAAAGAAGGAAACAAGAAAAAAGAAAACAGAGTAAAGAAAGAAAAGATTTAATTAGTACTGTTAATGAATATTGCACAACATTACACACTCAAGACTTTTGCTATATAATACTGATTCTTGGAATCCGCCAAGCACAAACCTACACAAGTGTGAATTACTAATGTACCGAGACAACTATACAGCTACAATATATTAAAAAAAGCTAAAACGCACGTACACAACAGATCGGTAGGTAATGAACTTCATGTAGTATGCACCAGCCTTCCTCACCTTCTCGACGCTTGAAGGCCATCCAAATCCCGACGAAATATCTTAAAAAGGAGACTTTACCAAGCTGATCTAATCGATTTACAGGGTGAATAATAAACAAACTGGACAAACAATATGAAATAAAAAAGTGTAATAATGCATATAGCCTTAAAAAGGGAAGAGAAATCTACATATTAATAGTTTGTTTTGACTTATCTTTCAACTTCATCTTAGTAGTTCTTTTGTATTGTTCAAGCTCTTCGTCCTTCTGCTTGCGTAGGGCATCAATGCTAGGCTCCCCATAACCGCCCTCCGTTGTATCATAAAGCTTCCTTAGAAAAGGATCATTGAAGGATCTCGACTCGGGCAGCTTCTCTGGTGGGTAGACTTGATCAAAAAGGACCTTCCAGCGATCTAACTCCGGGTCTCCCGTCGCGGCAATGTTATTATAGCTACCGCAATACAAATCCTCCGGTTTGCAAATATCGACGAAGGTGTCCTTATCCGCCGTCACCAACACCCCACCGCGATCCAGATCAAATTGGATGTGTCGATTATCAAAAGGTGCCTGAAAGAGGAGGTGACTCATGAGCATCTTCCACTTATGGGTCTCATGTTCACCGGTGAAGATGACATGGGCCCCGTAAAGATGAGCGAGGAATCGCATGCTATGGGAAAGCACCTTCATCTTAAAGTTGTCACCCTTAAACAAATCGATCTTGTTGACCACAAGGATCGTCGGGATCCCGCTCAGTCGCATGCGACTGAGATCGGGGTGCTCCATCCCAATTCGTTTTTTCGCCCGACTAAGCATCTTAGCCGGAGTGGTTGAGCCTTTCGCCCGCATGCGATCCGCGACTTCGCTCACGCGGCGGTCAATTCGTTGAAGCCAGTAGGTCGCGTTCTCCCACGCCAACGCCAATCCCCCTTCTGAGGCATCCACTACCACAGCCAGGACGATGGTGTGGACGGTCTCCGCCATCACCACAATTTCCGAAAGCTGCGCTAATTCCGTACCTTGGGCCAATTCCCAAAAGTGGGCGATCTGGGAGAGGTTTCGCTCATTTCGTCGAGCATAGCTGTAATCCAGGGCAGTGGTGGGTTTGAGTTTACTAGCTTTATTCGTCGGATCCGGCGAATGCCCAATGGCGGAGGCTGCGGTGTGGCCAAAAGTGGCGTAGATCCGCCGAAGCAGCGTCGTCTTCCCACTTCCTGGGCTCCCCACCATAAGCAAATTGGTGTCGATCGGCTCCACGCCGGACTCCTTCACATTTGCCGTGATGTTTGACCAAAGGTCTTTCGTGGGGTTG
>HF955202.1:549969-565048 GCA_000982615.1 Phytomonas sp. Hart1 | reverse complement strand
CTCAGTGGAGAAATAGCACGCGATGGGATAGATATTATAGATTGAAATGGGGTTTGGTTCCTTTTTATTGTATTTTTATTTTTTTGAGTGTGAGGGAAGTTGTCGCCAACCCGCTATGATAACTAATAGGAAAAAGAGCCATATAGTTGCTGCATGATTATATCATTCACAGTCTTTGGGGATGTCATCAGCTACCAAAGCTGGAAGTTGTGGTTGGGAACAGGGAATATGGTGTTTTTTCTTGAAGCAGGTGGTTCGGATCGCTACAATTAAATAATAATAATATTGCATAGAAAATTACATAATTTTTTTGATAAGTTAACAGTATTTGCAGCGATGTTGAGCCTTACATTGTGAAATAAAACCCTTTGGATGTACCCTTATTTTTGCGATTCACAACTAGATATCCACTAAAACACTGAGAGCAAATCTCTGCACAGGAATGCTTGAAAATTGCACTGATTATAAAAATTAAAGCTAGAGATAAATAATATGTATATATATATCGAGGAGCCATAGGATGAATCCTCTTCACATATTCGTAAACAGATTCAAAACACAAATCGATTTGGTATAGTTATTCAAAAGGGGTAAAGTTAACACGTCGTCATGTTCCAGTACAACTAATCGAGTGTTTATTTCCATTGGAACTCTTTAAGACATAAAATAAAACTGTACTTATCACTTGAACTTTTAATCCTCAAATCATATCTTAATCAGCGTTGTTTCTGTCGCTCCGAAGAATCCCTTCATGACGCAATAACGGGCTTCCGTGCGAGATATCAGCCGTAGTCCATACTCGAGCTCGATAGGGATCCACCTCCAAAAGGAGTTTCCAGAAGAACTCCGCATCCGTCACCAATACAGACTCGTCCTTGAGTACATTATGCTCCCATATATCTTGCAGAGTTTTAAGGTACTCGAGATGGGCTTCCGTCCACACAGGTTGAAATGTCCCGTCCTGGATGGAAGTTCCCTGCGAAACTTGAGCTGGCTGAACAGCTTCCACATACTTTGAATACAAACCGCGGCGTAGAACAATGTGGCATCTTAGGTAAATCATAATCTCAGACAATTTAACGCTACCCGTTTCACCTCTGAAAGCGTTTAGATTTGCAATAGAGTTCTTGATTGGTAAGGCAGATGGATTAGAGAATACTTCGTGCCCTGAATGTGCTGATTGTGATGTCGGGACCATGGGTATCTCACTTTCAGTGTCATGTGTTTCGTTCTCAAGAATTGGGCTCGCTCGTGAAGCCAACAATGCCGGATGTAAAAGCGGACACCGCGTGAACACACTCGTAAGCGCTGGACCCCACCGCCGTCCTTCCGCAGCTGGAAGCTTTTTCAGCGCAAATACTGTCAGCTGCTCAGCAGATACAAGGATATCGGGGCTGTAAAAATTCGTAGAATTCCGAAGGGTGTCTATCAACCCCATCTGCCGCTTCTGAATGGCTAAAGTAGCCCCAAATTTCTGCAAGGTATCATCCAGTAGCTGCATGGACTCCAATGCATCATCGCAAATAGATTTATAAAACATGGTGGCAAAGCGACCCTCGCTCAAGAACACCGACAGCTCCATCTCAGTCCTCTTCACCACCGATCCAGGAAGAAGCCTCTCGGGAAGAAGTACATTATAATACAACATGTGGGGAGCCTGGACGAGGTCCGCACCATCCTCAATTCCTGCCATCACCATCTCCTCAATTCGAGAAATGGGGTAAGAGGGAAATATGCTAATTAAAATTCGCGCCAGCTGTAGAGTAGGGATACAGCCTACAAGATGTGGTATGGCCTGGATTGAGGATTGGGTATCAGAAGCCATTGCGCCGTTGGAAGACGCCAAGTTGGGATCAATCATAGGAGGATCGCTTAGACTAGGTTTATGATGCGGTTCCTTAATAGAACCGTGTTTTGCCGGGTGTGTGGTCCCTCTTCTCGATAAATGCTCCCTCTCAACGGTTTCGCATAGCATCAAAAAAACATCGCGCTCATGGCGCATTACGGCAAAGATAATTTCTGAAATCTCCCGGCGAGACACAAGACCGTAGGCGTAAGTTAAAAAACTACAGTCCTGCCGCCGCGAGACCACGTCCAGTCCATATGCTAGTTTGAGGCCCTCGACCGTCAGCTGTGACTGCTTTTCAAAGACGGTATGCTCCGATGCCGCCTGAAATCCATGGAAGGAGCTGTACTGGTGAAAAAACTGAATTGCTTTTGAAGAGGCATCGATGGTTACGGACTTTCCCATCCTTTGGTTCAAAATAGACGAAGTTGGATTATCCTTCTCAATGATATCCTGTGGGTGTGTTGCTTCTGGTACGGTCACAGCATTTTTATTTAGCCACACCATACTAATAAACAACACAATGAATTCATCAAGTGGAAGCAACATGGGGTTTGTGGTAGGAAAATAAAAATTGCATTTATCCGACTCTTTGGCAGGCAATACAACTTCTTCAAGGTCACTATTCTGTGCCGCATTATCAGACGAAGTTAAATGCTTCCCCTTCGAATCAGAATTCAGAGTCAGTGGGGCTCGTACATAGAACTCAAAAAACTCAAGCCTCTGTGAGAGTAACTCATGAACAAAGCATTCAGCAACAAGTGGATGAAAAGGTATCAACATCACGCAATCACGACTGCAAAGGTGGAGCGGTACATTACAGTTCAATCCATACGGTGGGACCCAACAATGAAATCGGGCATCCTTGAGCATGGGGACTTGACTGTGTGAAGGTGATTTATCGCTTCCAGTACGACCACCCCACTGTAAATTAAGCAGCTTGAGAAGAGCACCTTTAGCTGCCCCACCATTAGAGGTATCGTTAATGAGCATGATATCCTGAAGCTGCTTACGCAGCATGTTGTCTTGAACAGAGGCAAAGAGATCCTCTGTGGTGCACATCGGAACATCCAAATTCGCGTGAAGCGTACTTTTGAGGTTAACAGAGTCTGAAGTTAAACTCATATCATCCTTTCGACGACGGCCTCCATTTAAAGGGCTTTCGGAAGAGGTGTATAATTGCGTACATGCATCAAGTATGTCATTTCTGCTCGGTGGAAGGGCACCCTCTATGCTACCCTTATTACCCAAGGCCTCTACATTCTTATCCGTTTTTGTTATATTGGAGTTAGCAATGGGATTAGAGAACCTGAAAAACATATCATGTCGTCTAACCTCAAGCAGAACCAGAATCATATTGCGTGCAACCATTAAGTCTGTCTGTAATTTCAGAGACTTTTGTCTCTCACGTGTTTTGTCGTGCTGATAGAGTACGGCATCGGAAGACAGTGCGATGTTGTGATTCCGTAGAATGTTAAGCCGTGCGGACAACTCAATTGCCTGACGAGCATAGTTAGTGTTGAGCTTCTTAAGGCTCAGCAATTTTCCTTGTAAGTTATCACGCTCAAGAGTTAGCTGCTCTACCCGGGTGTCAAGCTCCATGATGGTGGATTCCTTTTCCGCGCGTGCGATAAGCTGCTGAGCATAGATTGCCTGCCGATGGTTCATGTTGGCGGCTCCGGTAGGATCAAGCATGGGCTCCCCCCTATCATGATGCCCCAGGGGGTGGTTAGTGAGCAAGTGGTTCAACTCAATTTGATTCTGGAGTAAGAGTTCTAGTTTGGTTTGCGTTTGCTGCTGCGCCAACAGTTGAGCCTTAAACCGATCCCGTTGAGCGGTAGACTCCTCGATCAATGCGGACATCCGGGATTCCACGAGCTGGACTTTCTGATGGGCGCTTGCCACTACATCTTCCGCTTTGCTGATGTCAACCCCAAGACCACATGCACTAGAAAGAGTACCTTTTGCGGCCGCACTGGTATCATCACTGGGGCTTGGGTGTGTAAGTAGGGCCTGATTATTAATAAGAAAGTCGATGCATTCAAAAACATACCGGAGAAGATGAGTGAGAATGGGACGATACGCACCAGCATTAGAGGCAAAAAGAGCCAGCGCAGCGCGGGCCAGCTCCAGCCTACACAAGACTTGGCGATTATTGTGATATGACGAAAAAGAAGTGCCACCTTTTTCGATTAATTCGGAAATTTTTATTGACATTGGCAAAGATACAGGTGATGACTGAGGATGCATCTCGTCAATTATACTATCGCCAATGTGTGTATCATCATGAAGGGGATCCTTTTCAAAAGACACAAAATTACCAATAGCAGAAGAGGTTTCGAAAAAAGGGTCCTCCGTTTTGGAATGTTCATTTGATAATGACTGAATATCGTCCCACGATTTTAGAATGGTTTGGAGCTGTATAAGCAATGCCGACATAGGGAGTTTGAGTGAAAATTAACTATGATTAAGGATTCCATCCACTATAAAAAAATATAAGAGAGAGTGAAAAACTTATGTGGATACATAAATATCCTGATCGTGAAAATACCTTATACACCTACATACTAGGATTTCAAGGATACGCTCAGTGTTCAAAAAAGGAACATTATGCGTGTAATGTAGTGTAGAATTTTTTGATATATATATATATATCCTTTCATTTAGCTTCTTGTGTAAGATAGTAAGCCTCTTAAGTGGCATATGCGTCTAAACCCTTAGATATTCATAGCAGTTGCCAAACATGAGCCAAAAGATCGGTCTCATCCTGATCCTGAGTATTTTTCATTGACCTGTCAAAGCAAGTTTGTACCGCATCTTCAATCTTTTCCAACTGCGCCACCTCGCACTCTGTAAGCACATCCAAAGACGGATCACAGTAGTGCCGCAATCCCGATTCCACACACACAACTATTTCATCAAAGCTCAGCCCTAGGATGGCCGTAACGTTTGGCGCAGACTCTTGTGGTTCCTTGTGTATTGGCGTAGTGACTGTAAAGCTTAGACGTTGGAGTAAAAGCAAACGGGAGAGAACAGGGAACAGAGGCTTCAAGACTGCTTGCATATGTTCCACAGCCTGCTCGTACTCCTGTGCTGTTTGCGGAGAAGTGGACCATGCATTGTAGAATTGAACTAATCGATGCACAGCACCTCTAAGAAGTAGTGTACTGCGGCCTTGTCCATTTTGTTGGCTTGCGGTAATCGAAAGTAAAATGGACTCAACTTGTACAACACACCGAAGTACACTATGACACCAATCCTTACCACTTTGTGTATCGCTCCGCCTACTCATAACAGCAACACTAACCACAAGACGAGACAATTGTGAGTCGACAACCCGTCGAGTTATGTTTCCCAAGTTCGACGTATATGGATCAAAACGATGATAAAAATGAATCATAAAATCATCCACTAGTTTCTGTAGCTGAAGAATTGCTGAGTATCTTCGATCACCCTGTGATATATTACCGGCAGTGTTACTATTATGGGAATGAAGATCTGAGAGAGAGCCTTCTGTGCATAGAGAAACAGCTGAAAGGAGGACAACATTTATGGAGTTCATAAACGGCCATGAACTTTCTTCACTCAAAACTCGGAAGGCCTGAATTTGCTCGTGCAGTTGCTGCCGTTTGAGGCTCAACATCTTTAACGACTGAGCCCAGTCACCCAGTATCATCCCCAGATCGTCGCTATTACTTTCGTCATTTGAGCTGCTAGGTTTCTCAGACCTTAGTGTCTCAGTGTCATCAGGAAGCAAAGTCAGTAAATTAGTAAAGTCATTCACAAGTATTGTACAAGCGTTCGCGATAGAAATGTGCATTAGTTGTGTACGTGTAACAGTGGATGTCACCGCAGGAAGGGGAGGCAAGGAAAATAGTATCGTGCTTTTCCTCAACTTGTCATAAAGTTGGGACAGACACTTCAGAACACACTCCACAAAGAGAAACAGGGTATGTGGGTCTTGTCGATATATGTAGCCTTCTTGAATAATGTTATGGGTATAGGTAGTAAGCTCTATTGCATGAGTCTGCGGCAGCGGCGTGGTGGAGACCCGGTGCCTGGACAAGATGCCAGTAGTGTCAGTAGTTACCGATATGGGCTGATTGCCGGTGGCAACCGATGATGGGGTAATGGTGGACAACACGACAAAAGAGGGTAAGAGCTGACTGCGGTGCCGGTTCATCATCTGCGCTGTGAATCCCGGCTGAAGCCCTTTGAGAATCTCAAAGAGCCACATTTGCCTTATCATCTTGATATTCATACTACTATTATTACTATTAACATTGGGGTCAGAGGTAGTATTCCTTGCCAATTTATTTACCTCAAATTCAGCATGCTGAACTAAATCAAGATAGTCACCCATGCCCCATTGTCGAACATAGTGCAAAGGAAGAAATAAGGTATCTGGCTGCTGTACACTGTCCCCTATAAAACTTTCTCTGCTACACACAAAGCTCTCCAGAAGCATGTGAAGGCGTGGATAACAGGTGACTAAGACAGCTTGCAAATCGGTTTGCTTTTCTAGAGCGAGAAGTCGCTCACGCAGTTTGTCCATAACTGCATTCCAGTAATCCATCAGCAGCTGTACAGGGGTGTCTAGCATCGCTATGAAACTGGCATGCGTCACAGATTCCTGTTTGCGGAGCAACACCTGCCACAATACCAAAATGCACTGCGTATGCTGCACCACAACATAGAGGATTGATTGAATGTGTTCCATGAGAGCATTATCCTGTGAATCAGAAACCTCCTTCGTGGTATCCCCGGGGACAGCAGTTGCATTGACCTTGGAATTCGTTGAATTCCCAAGGATACCTGTGATAGACAGGAGATCAAGCTCTCGCACAATGGTTTTGATGACTTCCCGCTTGTGTTCAATCATAAAATTGTGCACAACACGTGAGAGCGTACCCATGGTAAAACTGCACTGAAGAGCTGTATCGACATCCACCATAATCTTATTGAGGCTAAAAAGCACCACTTCCCCATTATCTCCGGAAACCTTTGAGTAACCTTCCCCTAATTCAGGGGAAAAAAAGTCATGCATCGACAACAGCTCGTGAATTTTGTTTAAAAGAACTGTCGCGGTTCGTTCCATCAAACCTAGACACGGCTCCACTACGTCGATGCCTCGTAAAACAGAATGTGTGGAAAGGTTATCCATTTCAGAAAGGATTCGTGCAATACGAGTGAGGTCGGCTTCTGTTACCGATTTGTATTCCTGAAGCCTGATGGACAATGATAAAAAACGTTGCACATGTCGAAGTACATCAAGCACATTTTTAGTGGTGTCCAGCTCTTGGATTTTGTCTCGTATCAACAGATATGGCTCCTCTATCATTAGCTTGAGACGACTAGTAGTTTTAATGAGAGAATCGGAAGATTGACGTGCAATCGCAACATCTCGTCGAGATCTGTAAGTGGCCTTGAGCTGATCAATCATATCATCTGAATGCTCCGATAATATGCTGTGAATGTTCTCCTTAACCTCATCTATACAAAGCGATAGACGCGCTTGCTCATCTGAAGTGTTGGTTAGATGCAACTTCTGTTTGAGATAGGCATCAGAGTCAAAATCGGCACTAATAAGCTGTTCGCTAGTGTACATGGACTCCTCAGACTAAACTGAAAAGGTTCAAACAATAGAGGCTAAAGATGTGAAACTAATTAAAAAGTCTGTAAAACACAATATATATTGAGTTTATACTTTTTTAAAAAATATAAGAAAAAACTAGACCGGTACAATGAGGAAAAAATGAGAAACCATGGAAAGCAATAGAAGGAAAAATGACAAGAATAAAATAATGTATAAAATAATAGCGAAAGATGAGGAAATAAAAGCGGGCACAAGAGCTGGTGAATATGTATATTAGGTTTGAATTGGACTTTCCAAATGAATAAACCAACTACATATAAATCCTTAATCGTTTTATATATATATATATCACTCTTCTTACACGAATTCACCTTCGCACGAAAGCATTACTCAAACATGAACTTAAAAAAAAAAATAGCAGTAATGTTTATCGACGATAGAAAGGGAAGGCCGAAGTGAACGAAAAAAAATTTTCGAATTTGTTTGCCTCCTGAATATAACCTTGTCAACGTCCTTTTATTATTTTCAGTGCAGGATCTATAACTGATAAATCAAACACAGATGGATTAGCCTGAATCAGTTCTATGGATGCAGTTATTTCATTCATTACGTGATTCAGGGGAACGGAATCGGACATCGATGGCAGTGTCCGGCTAACAGAGGTATTGGGAATGGAAGGTGACAATGCCTTTAACAAATGCGACACTAGAACGCTCCGTTTTTGGACAGACAAAGAAAGAGCAGCAGTCGTACCCTGGGGTAACTGTAGCTGAACACTGACTTGGACCACCCCACTAAGAAGATGTGAGGCCAATAAAATATCCTGCGCGCAATAGGGACTCATACAGTAGCGTGTAATGGCCTCACATGTGCATATCGACTCCAGAACCGAAACATCGCTACTCTCCCCAGCGGCGACCGCGGCAGCTGGGTAATGCAGACGCGCCAGGCTCACCAGAAGTCGACTCAAAGCCTCTACCGCCTGGGTCGTCAGGAGCGGATTGATGGCATTGCATAAAACACTATTTACTTCCTGCAGAAGCGCGGCTACTGTACACCTTGCATGGACTAAGTAAAAGTATGCTAAACACTCAACTACCAAGCTTAGATCTTGAATGATCCTTAGAAGTGTCGTAGGTGGTAAGGCATTAAGTGGTGGAGAATCACTCGAAAGCAGTTCCTCCTGAGTAGTATTATTGCCTTGCGGGTAAGATCTAGCAGTAACCGCACGGCTGGCTAAAATGAGAAATGCACGCTCGTGACGGTAATGCACTTCACAGAGTGCTTTCATCAGTAAACAAATGTCATGGCGTGAGAAGGAAGGCACAGTCTGGTGTGGAGCTTGGATACCTTTTGGCTTAGGTTCAAACGGAACAGGGGGTACAACAGACGACGAGCCAGACATCTCAGTTGTCTCGGCAGATGTTGTCTGAATCTCACCTTTTTCGATGAGGCCTTTCAAAATTTCCTGAGAATTTATACTTTCCGAATACACGAGTGCTGTGGAAAGGAGCCCATTTATCAGCCGACGTGGTGCCTGGCGGGCCCAAATCAGAGTGTTAGATAGCTCTTGAATAAGTGTACGGCTTCTCTTGGCATTGATTAAAAGCATTGTCTGAACCTCATTTCGCTTGCTTGCCCTTCCATTCGCTCCATCATCAGTATAAAATGACGTGGATAGAGACTCAAACCCGTCATGAAGGCCCCCACAGTACACCTTGTAGTTTGTCACAGCTTCATCCAGTAACTCGCACAGCTTTTCCTCGGCGGTTGTGAGGATCCTTTGTGTGATCTCCACACTACGTGTAAAGGGCAGCGCAGAAATGCATCGCGTGACATCCACTAGAGAAAGGTCTGAGATCGTGTACTGTATAATGTTTGCGAGCTTTTGAATCAACTCCGAGTCATCGATATGGTACTTGTGAAGTACACGCAAAAAAAGCACAACTTCTGCCGCAGTGATGTCATAATTAAGCACTACTTGATGAATGCGAGGTCGTAGAATGTTCAGTAGTTCAACTGTTTGTGGATGTTGAAGATCCGACAAAGTGACCATTAGCTGATATAAATTAAACCCATCCAACATATAAGTGTGCTTGGTGATATGGTTAAGCAACGCAAATGTCGATGGAGACTGCACATCGCCGAAGTACGCGGCAACGCGGAGCGCACGCATGCTTACAATAAAGTGTGGATCTTCATCGGTAGACAAAATCGGGAGCGTTCGCAGGGATTGTAATGCACGAACCCGAAGTGCAGAGTCAAAGGTGGACTGGTGATCTAACTTAAGCTGAACAAGCTCATCCACACATTGTCGTGCGATTCGACCCTCTGGTGTGGTGCGGGTGCGCTCTTGCTCCATTATAACGTTCGAGAAAGACTGGCTGTGCATTCTCGCCCGTAGCTTAGTTGTGAAAAGTTTAGAATACACTTTAAAGGATAAGGATGACATTTACGATAAATATTATAAGAAACTTTACCTATTCAATTGAAAATACCCATACAAATAAAGTATGGATTAATGTAAAAACTATTTATTTTTATGTCTAAATATTTTACCTACTGCACGCTACATACATTTCCACGTTGTTGATAAAAATGAGAAGCCCGGGGATTCAATTGGGTTCTAGAGTAAATTGTGAAAAATAATCTCGCATCAGCGGTCAAGAAGAAACCCAAAATTAATTGTAATAGTTTGCACAATAATGCCTGATTTTTTTTCAGATTTATCTGAGAATGTCTAAATATGCAGCCAAAAAATATATATAATAAAAAATATGCATCCCTTGCTAGATAATACTATTATCCCTAAGAGCTAACTAGTTCACAAAACCTTGATTCCTAGAGTTCAAAATCATACACAGGTTCAGGTTATAGTGAAAAAAACTACTATAAAAAAATACCTTCTACGCATAAAAAGGAAAAAACTCACAATAAAACTGTTTTCCAACGATATTCCTTTTCAGAAGTGAAGAGTTTGCCTCATTTACTAATCAGGGTATCAATTTAGAGCCTATGTTTCGCGGATAGACACGAGGCTTCTGCCCTGGATCATCTACACCCTCGGTTGTATGCTGACCAATATCTGCCGGGGGGGACACCTCCAGCTTTGCCGTGAAACTCTCCATATACCCAAAGGATATGACGGATGGCTGGTTTATGAGATCACCGCCGTCATCTGCTCGGGGTCTATCAAGAATCACATGATTCATGCCGTAGGTAATACAAGCCTCCATGATGTCCTCACATTCCTCCTCAGTGGCACCGGCAAGGCGAATCATACGCTGATCTATTGGTGTGTAAACTATGTGCATATGAGGCTCTCCAAAAGAAAGCTCCTGAATTGTAAAAATGCAGAATGGGTTTAGTAGCTGCAGCTCCGGCATATTGTTTCGCCACCAGTTGCGAACACCAAAACAGTTTGGATCCTTGGGGTTCAACCATACTATAATGGAGCCAATGCAAGGTGTAAAACGAGCTCGCCACGACATGCTATATTAGAATAATAGAAAAAATAAAGCTAATTTTTGGTGAAAAAAAAGTGATCTAAAGGTAAAAATCTCTTTTTAGGTGATCTCTGGGGTTAAAGGGAAGGGAAAAGGGATGCAAGAGAGTGGCATGTGTAAACTGAAAAACAGAAGTATAAAGTGATGATCTGAGCATGGGTAAATGTAGAAAATGCAAAGTAAGTGCAGCATTTTTTTTTTCAGATCTTACCTTTTTTTTCACAAATGTAATAAATGTTCTAATAATGATATCCTTCTATGCAATAAGGACACCAAAAAGGGTAAAAAAAGTAAATTAAAAAGGCATAAATATATATATATATATGGATTTATAGATACATTTTTTAACAACACATACACACTAAACATAATTTAATAATCTGTTTTTAGCCTTTTGAGATGAAAGCAGTGAATTGTCTACGCCTTACATTTTAAGGGGCATTTCAGCTTGTATATTATTCGTCCGACTTGGTTTGATTCCCTATAGGTTCAGTTGCTTGTGAAGCCCGCTCAGTATTCAAGGTTGACCATCGTTCCAAGGCTTCCTGAATTTGCTTCTGTACCTTCTGCATTTCAGTCCAGGAGTACCTTTTACTAAACTGAAAAGAGCTCACTATGCATGTCCGCAGGTGTAAATCAGCACAATGAAGCTCTGGCGTCTGCACAGGTGGAAAAATACTAGTATTCATGCTATGTGTATTGGCTTTATTAAGAACATTTGGAACTATAGCATCAGGGTAAGTGCCGTGACTCCGATCACCTGAAGCTGAGTTCCACCTACTATTGTTTTCGGAAGGGACAGACATGGATTGCATCTCCTCATCGGTGTGTGGTTCGTGCATTGACAATCGCCGACATGCCTCAATAGCTCCTGATAAAGTAATGGACTCATTCTCACCAAGACTAAGCATCTCGAGCACGGTATTCCCAGGGGCTCGCACTACAAACCCCGAGGTCGCCGCACCGGCCTCGTCAAGTACCGGTACCCGAACACAAAACCGGTCAAAGGGTGTGATGGGGCGCTGAATGGTCGCCATTGCTTCATTCTTACCAGCCCCACTCGCAGTGCCTTTAGAACCGATAAGTTTGCTAACATTATTCGTTAGGGATCGTCTTCGCGTTAACGGGTAGCCGTTCGGGGCACTGACACCTTTTTCATCCAAAAGCATCTGAGAGGGTCGAATCACCTGCGAGAACCACTGGTTGTAAAGATCCTGGTAGGTGGGATACGCCGTGTGCGAAACCGTTTGCGGCGCGGCCATGCGCTCCGCCTCGCTGGCGTTCGGACGGGTGAGCATTAGGTTGCGATAGGCGGCGATCTGCTCAGAACTAGTGAGCTCTACCATACGAAAACTATCAATAATATCAAGCAAACCGATATCCCCAATGAGGTTGTGTCCAATATCAAGCGCTCGCAGGATTCGATTTTTTTGCAAAAGAACAGCCAAATAACTCGCGCCTGTATCAGTGATGCGATTACCCCATAAGTTTAGTGAAAGTAATTGCGTGTAAGGGTTACACAGAATGGTTTCCACAATGCACTTGACTGAAATATCATCAATCCCATTGCCTCGCAGGCTCAAATATTTAACACCAGTGAAAAGCATCCCTTCCCAGCCGCGTGGAAGCATGATCCGATGGGAGTCATTGAACTGTTGAAGTAACTCTTGCTGGGACTGTAATTGGCTCAGCTTCTTTGGATCAACCTTTCCTTTTCTTCCTTTCTCCTCCTGAAGCTGCTCTTCAAGCAATGTGGGGACAAGATGCAAACCGCAGAGCTCAGTGGGGTTGAGGTAAACAGTACAAGGCCTATTCTCCACCGGTGCGATAATAGTCGTTGCTTTAGCCTTCTCATGATGAAGTGATATAGCGCTATTAGAGCCTGGACTCTGTGATCGTTTCTTAGGTTTGTCAGTTACCGTCTCGGTCCGTGCGAGGGTAGAAGTGCGGATGCAAAGTTCAGGGTTATGTGGAGCGACCTCTATTATGGCGGTAGCACCCTTTGTCTCCAGTTTACTCCCTTTGTCTGTTGGAAAGCTCTCTGAAGGTGGCAGAGTGGGATCAGCTACAAAACCTGTGTGTGGCAAATAATTGAAATCTACAGCAACATTGATTACTAGACGACTTTTAAAGATGGACTCCACTAACAACATATAACTTTCCACCGACAACCCACATCTCACCATCTCCACCGAAACCAGTGAGGTGCAATGAGGTATGGCGCGCGTTAGGGGTGCCATATCCCGCTGGTTAATACAAAACTTAGCGTTACGTAAAGAGACTATAGTGAAAAGTGTCTTTGTGGGAAGAGAAATACCCTCAGAAGTATTACCTTCAACTGTAGTCGAATTCTTACGACCCTTACTTTGTGAAATAGATCCTTTTTTTCGATTCGAATCTAGTGCTGTAGAATTTGGTTTGAGTAACGAACCTCTTCCTCTCCTATCGACTTCATTTTGGTCTTCGGGATTGGTAAGTGAAGATAATATCGGTACTACCCCTTTATCAATAATTTTGGAGCTCTGGAAAAGACTCTCCCCTGAAAGAAGGGTATTATTCCAAAAGCCAAAATTTTCAGTTCCAGATGCTCGAGTTATATACCGTTCGCGCTGCTTCACTATATCATCGCTAGTCATGATCGAACTATAGATTTCCTCACGCTCGGTAAGACGAAGCACCTCACAACACACGCTATAGTCTTGTAGGAGATTACCACAGGGCTCAAATAGCATTATTTTCTTTCTATTACTATTATTATTTCTTAGAGAGTAACAGGGTGAAATTATCTTAGGGATATATTATGTTTATTGTAGGTATTCCTTTGTTTTTACTGGCCGTAGTAATCTTGGGTTGAGACCTAGTTAAGATTGAAAAAAGAAGTGTAAAATAAATAAGCTATCAAAACTAAGGGTAACCCAATGCCGCAAACATTGCCAAATTACACTTGCAAATCATTACTGCTACTATCAATTTGGATGATTTTACATGTGCAAAAAAAAGGGGGGAATATTCAAATCTTAAAACCCTTGAAATAAATAAATATATATATATATATATAGAATAATGACCCCTTGGTAATAATACATCATTGCTATATACGTATAGATAGATGGATATAAGTGTGTATGTGAGTTTATTAGAAACATGTAGAAATTCACGATAATTTCGATGAAGTAGATAACATATAGAGGATGTTTAGCTTTGTTTAATTTTCATATCCAGATAAATTTCTTGAGATTATTTATGAAAAAATAGGACCCTCTGGACATCAATGGTCTGACTAATCATTAGACACTATTTCCTCAATAGATGCGGTGCTATGGCTTAATCTTTGACTTCCAAAAGGTGTTAATGCGGAATTCATGGAAGCAGGAATTGGTACAGACTTCCCTGTATGAACTTGTTTGTGGGCAGAAAACGATAATTTATCAAAATGGTTTTCATCTTTGTTGTGGATTAACACATCACCCTCAGATGACTTTTCCTTAAAATTCTCTTCAGCAGCTGTGGAAACCTCTTTGTTTTCATCATAATCTCCAAAATGGGATTCATCCCGTAGGGTCTGCGAGTATCGCTCTCGAATTGCATATAGATCCTGTACATGTCGTCGTGCAAGGTGACCCCTAAAAACGGACTGGATGGCGGTAGATGCGTTATTGAGAAATGTTTCAGCTGCCAGTTCAATGTTTAATCGTTCACGATTTATCTGCTGAAGCCGCAGTAATTCTTTGCGAGCTACAACAATACGGAAAAACCTCTGAAGAATCCGTGCGGCCGGATCGAGAAGAGCGTTAGAAATAAGTTTAGCGTTACTATCAAGAGGAGACGTAAGCGTCTCCTCATTATTACACTCAGTGGCGTCAATAGTC
Organism: Phytomonas sp. Hart1; assembly: GCA_000982615.1. NCBI lineage: Eukaryota > Euglenozoa > Kinetoplastea > Trypanosomatida > Trypanosomatidae > Phytomonas > Phytomonas sp. Hart1. The sequence continues at coordinate 550,231 of HF955202.1, read as the reverse complement.
TCTATCGGCTCAATTAGATCAGGATGAGCAATTGGTTCTTTGATCCAAATCACTCCGTCACTAAGGTCCTGTATTGAACTTGCTTCCGGCGCAATGGAAACTGTACGCGCCTCATCAGGCTTGGAGGATACTCCATTAGTGCGTGATTCATCAGCCTCACTCACCTCTTGGGGTACACTTTCGTCGTTATTAATATAATGATCATCCTTGTCAGGGAGACTAGAACATATCGCTATCTCCGCCTCAAACAATCTTTGGTAAA